>JAMKCH010030248.1:0-129469 GCA_023653785.1 Ophioderma brevispina
CAATTAAATAAAACATACCGGCATTAGTTAAATAATTTGATTCGTAAATAAAAAGTGAGTACTATTATAATAAATTTCATACAAAAATATACAAAAAACCTGGAAAACAATCAATGCTATTATTGGACGTAATAAAACCACATCGCAACAATCTAAATTTAAAAAACAAAAAAACCGAAAAAGAAAACCAAAATTCAAAAAACAAAAAAACTAAAAAATTTTTTTGTCAATATTGGACCCTAACTGGCTACAAAAATCCAACATTCTGGCAAAAATTACTTTGACTATTTGGTGATCAATATCGAAATGTGTCCTACTTGCCACCAATGGTGGAAGAGGATATCATCAAAACTGTCAGTAAAAATTCAATCCAAACAAGAGCGGCCCAGGTCACCGATGGCATTGGAAATAAAATTGTTAAGAAAGTAATTAAAGAAATGCTAAGCTCATACAGTGAGTATTTACACTTCCATATCAACAGGTATAGTATAGTATGCCAAAAGTAGTGCCAATTCATAGAAAGGGGGTCGTGATTTTTTCTCCCATTATAGTCCGTCTCTGTACGACCTATGCTCTAAAATACTAGAAAATTGGTTTGCACATGATGTATGTTCATTTTAATAAAAAATAATCTACTTAATATAAGAAGAAACAATTCGATTCCGACCACACCATTCAAGTTAATGGTATTGTTGAAACTGGGGATAAAGTTTGTAATTCAGTAGAGAATATGAACATACATTGAGTATCTTTTTAGATTTATCGAAATAATCGATACTATTGATCACGATATATTACTGTACAAATTAGAATATGAGGCTTCAGATATATAGTTTTAGAATGGTTCAAAAAATATTTAGCCACAAGAAAGAACTATTTTCATATCCATCCGCAATCTGATTTCAAAAAAATTCAATGTGGGAGTCCCGCAGGAATCATCCTGGGTCTTATGATATTCAATACTATCATATGAATGACCATAACTAGTACGTACAATTGTGTTAGATTTTATACTATTGCCGATACACTACAATTTGTATTTTTAAAAATCCACCACCCAGAAACGTGATTACTAAAATAGACCTGAAATTAAAAGAACTCAAAGAAAAGAAGTCAATTAATGGTTTAAGGCAAACAAATTATCCGTCAATGCCAGTAAAAAATTATATGATATTAGGAATCCCCATAGTACTTCACATTATGTAAATTTAAAGAGTGCTAACAAGGCTAAAGACCAAAATTTACAAAGCGTTAATTTCCTGATTCTCCTAAGGTAATCGATGTAGTTTTGACAATATTCACCTGGAAAAAGTAACCATACGAAATTTCTGGAGTTATAATAGATTGAAAACTACATAGAAACAATACATCACTGATTTGTCCAAAATAATATCTCGGAAAATTTGTTTATTAAATAAGATCAAACTCTTGTATTGTCGTATACTTTATAACTCTGTCCTTTGCACTACTCTAAATGAAAGATGAAAAATCACTCGAACTTTGAGTTATTTTAAATTAACTCTAATCGAGTGGCTTTTTGAGCTCTTCTAAGAGCGAGGAAAATGCAACCCGACACCTTCACTCGCGGTTAACAGAGCTCCCTCTCTTACCGAGTGAATCAAAATGCCACTCTTCTCAGAGTGAGCCCACTCTTTGAATTCTTATCGACCGGGTTTTAGCTCTAAAAGAATGAGAAAATGCTCACTCTTTTTCGAAGTGAACTAATAGCAATAAAGAAACGCCGCAAATCGCGGGATTATTTCGAACAACATGGCGGACGAGTATAAGTGAGACCGTCAGCAAAACGGTTTTTGAAACGAAGTTGAAATTAGTGAGAAATCATAGATATCTTGCACGGGTGAGTATTATTGTATGTGTCGGTCAAAGTTCATAGCATTTACAGACACAGTGTGGAGAAGCATTAAATGTTATTAAGGTTTATCACTCGTACATACGGTAGTCTGCGCCAGGTCAGGCTTACACATGTACGAAACGCACAATCATGCATGTCAAGGGCATGCATACCGTGATAATACACGTCATGCATGCCACAATCATGATGTCTCACTGAATCATGCCAATGATGCGCCACAATATTCACTCATGTCACGATGCTATGAATTAGACCTACAATACAATATACTCACCAAACAAACAAAATTCACTAAAGAAAATCACAACTCTAAGAGGACTAGTTCACTTAAAAATGGGGTTATCAGTTCACTCTTTCCTTAGAGTTATTTTGTTCAATCTTATTTTGAGTGGATCTCACTCTAAAGATGCGTCACTCAGCTGGACTTTTTTGGGTGAGATTTCACTCTTTAGAGGGTTTTTCACTCTTTCGTTTAAGAGAGTATATAATGCAGCATACATACTGTATTATTTATGGGGGAATGCTTCAAATGTATATAAAAGTCAATTAGAAATTTCTGGTCCAGTATCGGGAATTGATAATCACGGGAGCATGTCTCTTGTGGGGTCTGTTTCGTTTTGTTCTTCTGGATAGAGTCTGTTTATTGTGTGTTGAGTTGTGTGTTGAGGGGTTGAGTGCCTTCGGGCCTAGTTGGCCTTTTACTCGACTTCTCCATATCACTGTTTGTTTTTATGATGTCTAGTGACTGGAAATAAAGTTTGTTTGATTTGATGATTGATGATTAATGACGTATCCGTCAAGTTTTGATCAATGCCGTTCTGTTACTTGTATAGTATTCAGTAGTATATGATGGCCTTGTGGTTAATGCAAGGAAATATCACCCTTTGGTTTTGAATAAGTTCATCAGGATCGGAGAGTGATGAATTTGTTGAAAAAAAGTTCATATTTCTGATCCAAGTAGTAAATAATATTACTTACGGCGGACGTTCGATGGAGACGACCCTCTTTATAACCGCTAGATGAGTGACTGGCGATGACGTGCCGAGAAAGAATCACACACGCGCGTCTCGACAGGCATCTCTTTCTTCACCAACAAATTGCTATCACAGATCATGTGTGGACACAAATAAGGTGATTGGATGGGACAATGCTAAGGTCATAGGCACGGCAGAGAGACAAATTCAAAAGAGGATCAAGAAGCAGTGGAAATAAGAAAAAGGAGGGGCTACCACATGAACAAGGGATGAAGGACAGTATCAATTATCTCACATATTGATGGGTACTGGAAATCCCAGAAAATCAAACTGGGCAATCTACGGTTTCCAAGAGAGAGAAAAAGCGTCAGTGGTTGTCATCGCCAGTCACTCAGAAATGAATTTTTTTTCAAAATATACCCTTGTTTCCGACTGCTAAAATTTGAGCTAGACGTGGGCGATATGTTCTGATATCAATTTTAAGCTATGCAATTTTATAAAATATTTTAACGATTTCCATCGCAATTAATAATAGAAGAATTACCGCGCGGGATTGAACCAGTGGGAAAAAAACTAATAAAACGTTCCAAATACTAGAATGTTACTTTGAACCCGGGACCTCTGTTTACGAAGGAGATCATTTGTGCACTTGCGTGATAGTCTGAGCTACCATATTCAAGTAAGAGAAGGAGAACAGTGTTGTGGTGCTTGCGAGCGCACTCTGTCGCATAATAACACAGAAAACTCCCTAAGAAACAGAGCTGGTCTTGTGCAACAAAGAATGCACGTTCGATTACCCCCCCGGACGGGATCGCTTTTCTCGATTTTTCTCTTAATATTGCATGCGAACCACTGCCACATTTCAGTTAGTGATCTGCATGGTTTCTAAATACGTTGGATCATTGCAAAAGCGCCGGTATTCCGTTTGTCATCCTCGTCGTCACGCCCTTGCCGTCATATCTTCTTTTGTCGCGGACGGAGGTATGGGTGAGTTGCATGATTGACAGCTTCTGCGTAGTGTATGAATTGGATTTAGGATATTTAACCATGACGACGTCATGGACAAATAAGTCCGTCACGCTGGGTGCCTGATGACATTGAAGCTAATAGTTTCAAAGCTTACCTGTTATAGCTTTCGTTTTTTACTAAATAGTGATGAAGAAGTATCACATAAAAAAAAAACTTGCAGGGTTGGAAGATGTTTTGACAACCTTTTTCTATTCTCTTTGTTGTCAGCCTATCATTAACAGCGTCAGTATCGTCAGCGCCAAATTCCATGCCCAAATATTATTGCAGTTATTTTTCGTAAAATCTAAGGTGATTATAAGTTGTTGCTATTTTAAACCTTATGTTCCACAGTTTAAGATCTGATATATAACAAAGTTTTCCAGTATTGCCGATATAGCTTCCCATCTATACTTTTCAATTCAGTAAAAACATGGATTTTTTTAAAAATGTTAAAAATTCAGGTGAGCAAGTGAATAAAGAACCTAAAAAACAATTGATTATTGGGTTAAAAAGCAGTTGTGATTATGTTGTGGTTGGAATTGTGGTTGAAAATTTCAAGGGATTTTTTTTTCTGAACAAAAAATGAAGACGCCACTAGTCTACCCCATGTTAAAGTTGATACATGTTTGCACATGATGCATGGGTACACCTACCCCCCCCCCCAATTCCCTGGTGGAGCCATAACTGAATATATTGGGATTTGCCTCTCTGGCTGGAAATGTGTTGAGTTTCAGGAAGTGACAGTGCCATTGATACTAAAAGACGAAAAAACAATTTTGAAATTGTCAAATTGATATGTTTCTTTAAATTAAAAACCCTTCCTCCATCAACATGTGGAACTGTAAGCAAAACCATGGCCAGAGGTCAGACTTCCATCTTGAATACAATGCTTGTTTATCTGTACCTTGATGCTAATTGGGATGCATAAGTGCCACTTATTCATTCCAGGGCACAGTTATTATGACCTTCCTAGTTTAACTGTATGATAATATGAAAACTGACCTTATTGGCATTCTGGGTATCATTAATCATACCTGACTGCAGAAAGCTATCTTTAAAAATTACAGTAGTCAGGTGAAGCATTTGAACTGTGCCAAAATTTTGGGGGGGGGAGTGAAGACTAGGTGTATACAAGTGCAAAGTTTGTGATGAAGTGTGGAAGGCTGCTAGAACTGTGCTTATCTGATGGATAGGACATTTGAAATCCCCATTGCTAGTATAACTTAAAAGGCCAAGTTAAGTGGAGTAAAAAAAATACTAACATTATTGAAATCTCAAATAATTTCATATAAGCAGGGTTGAAAGCAGCCAAAGTACTTGTGGGCCACACACCTCGGGGGGGGGGGGGGGATCAACTTTGGTTTGGTAGGGGTGTGCGGTGTGAAGCGCCAGGACTGGAGCTTGTGAATTAAAATTTTAGCAAACGAAGGGGTTTTCGTAGTAATTGGACGTTGGCGAATTAAATTGTGGGCTAGATTGAGGTTAGGAGCTATAGAAACTGCAAAATTCACGGGGACGAAAACACTCGCGTATGAAACAGACGTTATGGGTGTAAGGCTGACGCTTTCACACATGGGGTATTTGGTGACAGTAGGAAGTGGAAAAAAATGGGTCTTTGGGTGAGAGGTAGCCCCAAATGCCGGTGTGAAAGGCACTATAGTCGGCGGAGCCATAGTCCGGGCTCCATTAGACGGATACGGAATAAAGCGTGAAACTTAAGCAATCAATCATCATCAATCCCCCCCCCCCCCCCCCCCCCCCCCCCCCCCCCCCCCCTATATATTTGTTCATCACAGGAAAAGCAAAACAGTTTTAAATAATTATAAAAAATTTTTTTGTGTTGGTTTTGGTTTTGTTATTTTATTTATTTGTTTTATAACATGATGATAATTCAATATGAATGGAATTCAATAATTAAGACAGTGATACTGTGTAGGAAATATATAATCAATATTATATAGAATGTTATATAATAATGTCATCACTGCTGTACCAGTGGTGAACGAGGTCACTGCTACACGCAGGCGTGGGGTGCAATGACCTTTTAGGATTCACCACATGTATATGGTATAAGCAACAAAAACAAGCAAGAACACAACGCCACATACACGAACAGTGACGAACAGGACCGCTTACGGCAAAGGGAAGAAGTTAACATAAAATAGAAAAGGGAAAGGTGTGTGTGAGTGTGAAAGTTAAAGAAATCTTCCATCACTAAGAAGTTTGAAAGTAATTTATGGTTTAATTGGTACATAAAAGTAGCAAGTTGGAGTCTATAAATATCTTCGACTTTCAGGGTTTTTAAGAGAATGAAAAGGGGATCAGTATGTGCCACCACATGAGTTGGTGCACGTTCTTATGGCTCGTTAAAAAAAGAAAAAAAATGGAGTAGAAAAAGTGAATCTAACCCTGTTGTTTCGCGAGCCCAGCCATAGCACCATATTAAATGTACGGTAATCTAAGCACAATTATAAAGGGTAAAAAGTGATTTTTGTGGGAGATATGGTCTACCTTTACGAATGAATTCTACCATTATATTTGGGAGCATATTTTGAATGTGTTTGATGAGAATTCCATGACAGGTTATGGTCAATCAGAATACCACGGAATTTAGTATTTTGAACTTGTTGGATAGAGGTTTTGCACCTAATTTTAATTCAACTTAATTGTCCGGTTTAGTTCTGTGTTTATTTTTAAAAATCATATAGTTTATTTTTTTTAACATTCAATATAATTGTTTAGTTTGAACATTAGAAATAGCTTAGTTCATTATTTATTATTTATTGTTCAATTAAAAAAAAAAAAAAAAAAATAAAAAGTATAATTTTTGCCCTGAGAGTCAACAAAATTGAGTGCCCATCCCTTATCGTTGTAGGCGGACTGTGAGTACGCCGGACCACAATTACTTCTACACCGGGCGCAATGAATTCAGTATTCTGCCGCCACATCCTTCAACAATGCAGTTAATTCCATTGAGGCTGCCGAATTCATGGGTGGTGGCACAATACTAAATTCTTCCAAAGTCCAAACTCTCATAAATAGGGATTATTTGTGCACTTAATTGGCAAAATTTCACTCAAAATGGGGGTCTTGTTTGAAAATTCAAATTTGCAAATCTTCTAAAAATTCATGAAAGTAGAGGTCTTCTCGGTAAAAAATGTTCCCTTTTTTTTCAAAAGGATAGGGGTCTTTGTGATAGTGATAAATTTGAATTTTTTTTAAAGCTATAGAGTATTTACGTATAGTGAATCTTACGACTATCGGCCCACTGAGCATGCTAAGGATCAAAATCACGGGAATGTCTTGTTTGGCCACCTGTGACTTCATTGACCACCATAACTCACTGACGGAAATAATCTTGTTAATGCAATAACATAATAAGCACACGTGAATGCTGGTCAACCGTGACGGCACGGCGGGCGAAACAGATATTGCCAAAATCGGGAATGTCTCTTTTGGCCACCTGTGACAGCATTGACCACCTAACTCACTGACAGAATAGCTCGTTAACGCAATAACGGGATAAAGCTTACGGGTATGCTGGTCAACCGCGACGTCACGGCGGGCGAAACAAGAATATTGCCAAAATCACGAGGAACGCCAACCTCCTCCCAACATTCCAATCATTCCCTTTTAATTTCGGAAAGAGTGCCATAAGGCCCTCCCCTACGAATTCTGCCGCCTTGACGCACTAAACCACAGGACTGGCAGGATAAGAATGCAGAATTACTCTTGCCCCAGTGTGCCCCAGCTTCAAAGTACATGCGATTTTCGTCAAATTGTCAATTGGACGGGTGGGTTAATATTAATACCTAACCTGCCAAGCCATTTTAATGACTATTTTCACCTTTCAACCTATCTTCAACTTCAAGTTTCGTCGTCACTTGAGCAGCTAGCAGTTCATTGACAACACTGTTTATGGACCACTCTGATAATTTGACCCAAATTATACTCTAGGAACCTAAGGGTACATTACCATAGGGTCCTGGAACTACATAATCTGGAGAATATTCGAAGCCAAATTTTGATGACATGCATCTCCAGGAGGCATGCGGTATTTGACAAAACATTCTCCACTGCTCCAGGACCACATTGCTATATGTTCCTGAAGCAAATTGTGCATTCAAATATGCTCCAAGGGCATGTTCGACAGGACATTTTCCAGATTTTATGCTCCAGGAATATTGTAGTCAGGGGCACAGTGGGCGTCGCCAGGTGGGGCAAAGGGGGGCGAGTGCCCCCTCTGAAACTTATTTTGAGGCGAAATCGGGAAATGAAACACTGATATTTAAGTTAAATCAGCCCTTTTTCGGATCTTTGCCCTGCGACCGGAAATTTTTGCTTGGAATCGGTAATTTTTTCGCACGGTACTGGGAGAAAATGCCCCCTCAGAACCACTGGGCATGGCTACGAGCCTGCGGGGTGACAGAAACCCTTTGACTGGCGCGTACTTCCTGGTTCTCTGCGTATTTGACTGGTCGGCAAAAACGCCTTGCCTCTGATTGTCACCATAATGATCTGCTGTTGCTGGGTCACCCGTCCGACCACACGCCATATGCGCTGATAGCTCGCCCCTTTTTAACCAGGAAGTACGCGCACATCAAGGGTTTCTGTCTCGGAGTATAATTAGTCCTGGACCATTGCTTCTGGAGCAAATTTCGGGGCCAAAACTCTCAAAGATCACACATGCGATACCCACCCTGAGTGAACGGCATGTAGTTCCCTACGATTTTGGTTTGTAAAAATAACCAAAATCTGTTGCATTTTCCTATATTATATCATGCAGAAATTATAACAAGCTTTCAATTGACTCTAATTTTACTTTCTAATTCAATAGTTTTGACAAGATATCGCATAAAAAATATTGGCGCATTGTTTTTAAAAAAGCTTCACAAAAGGAGTACTTAGTATTACGCAGATTTTGTCGGAACTAATTTAGCTGTGCGCCCTTACGTTGAATGTGAATAGACCAAGGGGGGGGTAGGACATGCCAACCTAACATCAACAGGAATATCAACGCCTCAACTTCCGGGTGCTAGTCTTTGGGAACACTGTCAATGTGTGGGAAACTGCCCATATGTTAGTTTTTGGGGTTTAATCCACTAACCCGAAGATTTTGTAAGTCCTAATTTATCCACAATTACCATCAAATTACTACGATTTATCAATAATGTTACAAGGAGATTTTGTTATAAAAAAATAACTGACACAGAGACTGCTAAAGTAAATGCATTAGCAGTTCCCCAAATTAACGTTTGGAATTCCCCAATGCCCAACTCAAGCAAGTCCCTGTCCCCTACCGCCCCCCCCCCCCATCCACTATGAGCTGTGGTGCTGCTACTAAGTGGCAGTAGTTAATTTATTGTAACCAATGCCAATTCCCTCAGGTCCGACAGAAATTACTACCCTCCCCCCCCCCCCCCGCCCTCACAAGGCAGAACAATGATATGCCTATTGTTATGTGCAATTTATCCCCACGACAAAACATCTGTACACAACACACATGCATACAACCACCACCACCCTTAACATAACACAAATATCTCCTTTTCTATACTCTTCCTCAACTTGTTTATTTGCACACATGACAAGAAGTTATCACGTTCCTAAATTTCAGAAGAATCATTGCAAAACCAGTTCAAAATGGACTTAATTTTGTCCATAATTAACAAAAATCCATTTAAAAAACATCCTCCTGGAATTCTGAGGCAGCAAATTTCCATTTTGTCACACTTTAAAGAATGAATGTAGATTTCCGGAAACCGGTGTGAGCAGATAGAGTCCGGCGGGAGCCACATCCGGGGCTCCATAACGCTAAACGAATAAGCGTGAAACTCCTGTTACGTAAAGAGTCATACTGAATCGCTGGGCCCGCTATGGTTCACCATCACGGGAATGTCTTGTTTGGCCACCTGTGACTTCATTGACCACCATAACTCACTGACGGAAATAATCTTGTTAATGCAATAACATAATAAGCACACGTGAATGCTGGTCAACCGTGACGGCACGGCGGGCGAAACAGATATTGCCAAAATCGGGAATGTCTCTTTTGGCCACCTGTGACAGCATTGACCACCTAACTCACTGACAGAATAGCTCGTTAACGCAATAACGGGATAAAGCTTACGGGTATGCTGGTCAACCGCGACGTCACGGCGGGCGAAACAAGAATATTGCCAAAATCACGAGGAACGCCAACCTCCTCCCAACATTCCAATCATTCCCTTTTAATTTCGGAAAGAGTGCCATAAGGCCCTCCCCTACGAATTCTGCCGCCTTGACGCACTAAACCACAGGACTGGCAGGATAAGAATGCAGAATTACTCTTGCCCCAGTGTGCCCCAGCTTCAAAGTACATGCGATTTTCGTCAAATTGTCAATTGGACGGGTGGGTTAATATTAATACCTAACCTGCCAAGCCATTTTAATGACTATTTTCACCTTTCAACCTATCTTCAACTTCAAGTTTCGTCGTCACTTGAGCAGCTAGCAGTTCATTGACAACACTGTTTATGGACCACTCTGATAATTTGACCCAAATTATACTCTAGGAACCTAAGGGTACATTACCATAGGGTCCTGGAACTACATAATCTGGAGAATATTCGAAGCCAAATTTTGATGACATGCATCTCCAGGAGGCATGCGGTATTTGACAAAACATTCTCCACTGCTCCAGGACCACATTTGCTATATGTTCCTGAAGCAAATTGTGCATTCAAATATGCTCCAAGGGCATGTTCGACAGGACATTTTTCCAGATTTTATGCTCCAGGAATATTGTAGTCAGGGGCACAGTGGGCGTCGCCAGGTGGGGCAAAGGGGGGCGAGTGCCCCCTCTGAAACTTATTTTGAGGCGAAATCGGGAAATGAAACACTGATATTTAAGTTAAATCAGCCCTTTTTCGGATCTTTGCCCTGCGACCGGAAATTTTTGCTTGGAATCGGTAATTTTTTCGCACGGTACTGGGAGAAAATGCCCCCTCAGAACCACTGGGCATGGCTACGAGCCTGCGGGGTGACAGAAACCCTTTGACTGGCGCGTACTTCCTGGTTCTCTGCGTATTTGACTGGTCGGCAAAAACGCCTTGCCTCTGATTGTCACCATAATGATCTGCTGTTGCTGGGTCACCCGTCCCGACCACACGCCATATGCGCTGATAGCTCGCCCCTTTTTAACCAGGAAGTACGCGCACATCAAGGGTTTCTGTCTCGGAGTATAATTAGTCCTGGACCATTGCTTCTGGAGCAAATTTCGGGGCCAAAACTCTCAAAGATCACACATGCGATACCCACCCTGAGTGAACGGCATGTAGTTCCCTACGATTTTGGTTTGTAAAAATAACCAAAATCTGTTGCATTTTCCTATATTATATCATGCAGAAATTATAACAAGCTTTCAATTGACTCTAATTTTACTTTCTAATTCAATAGTTTTGACAAGATATCGCATAAAAAATATTGGCGCATTGTTTTTAAAAAAGCTTCACAAAAGGAGTACTTAGTATTACGCAGATTTTGTCGGAACTAATTTAGCTGTGCGCCCTTACGTTGAATGTGAATAGACCAAGGGGGGGGTAGGACATGCCAACCTAACATCAACAGGAATATCAACGCCTCAACTTCCGGGTGCTAGTCTTTGGGAACACTGTCAATGTGTGGGAAACTGCCCATATGTTAGTTTTTGGGGTTTAATCCACTAACCCGAAGATTTTGTAAGTCCTAATTTATCCACAATTACCATCAAATTACTACGATTTATCAATAATGTTACAAGGAGATTTTTGTTATAAAAAAATAACTGACACAGAGACTGCTAAAGTAAATGCATTAGCAGTTCCCCAAATTAACGTTTGGAATTCCCCAATGCCCAACTCAAGCAAGTCCCTGTCCCCTACCGCCCCCCCCCCCCATCCACTATGAGCTGTGGTGCTGCTACTAAGTGGCAGTAGTTAATTTATTGTAACCAATGCCAATTCCCTCAGGTCCGACAGAAATTACTACCCTCCCCCCCCCCCCCCGCCCTCACAAGGCAGAACAATGATATGCCTATTGTTATGTGCAATTTATCCCCACGACAAAACATCTGTACACAACACACATGCATACAACCACCACCACCCTTAACATAACACAAATATCTCCTTTTCTATACTCTTCCTCAACTTGTTTATTTGCACACATGACAAGAAGTTATCACGTTCCTAAATTTCAGAAGAATCATTGCAAAACCAGTTCAAAATGGACTTAATTTTGTCCATAATTAACAAAAATCCATTTAAAAAACATCCTCCTGGAATTCTGAGGCAGCAAATTTCCATTTTGTCACACTTTAAAGAATGAATGTAGATTTCCGGAAACCGGTGTGAGCAGATAGAGTCCGGCGGGAGCCACATCCGGGGCTCCATAACGCTAAACGAATAAGCGTGAAACTCCTGTTACGTAAAGAGTCATACTGAATCGCTGGGCCCGCTATGGTTCACCATTGTTCCCGGATTATGGGACGGCCGACTCTAATTACTTCTAAACCGGGTACTCCTCTTTACGCCGAATTGAAACCAAGGCAATTACCATTATTTTAAGTGGAAGAAACGAGGCGCGGAGACGATTTCGTCCATGCAAAAATAATGGTGTCGCCGGTTTTCCATTCGTCTTAAAGAGAGTACCGTTTGCCTCAAAAATCACACCTTTATTCTTATTCTTAAACAGCTTAAATTTAAAGCGAACTGGCACATTTTCACAAAATAATTAAATTTTCAATTTGGCACTCAAATGAATATCTATACCATTGGAAGATACGAGCTATATTGGGTTTACCCATAAAATAACATACCGTAAAACAGATATGGGGGCAATTGATGATAAGATAACATGAGCTAGAGGGCGTTCGTGAAAATAACCATCCTTGAGCGCTTGACTTGGTTAACAACGGTCGAGCGGCCGCAGGCAGCGAGACCGATGTTAACAAGTCAAGCGCTCAAGCCTGTTATTTTACGAACGCCAATCATAGCACATTGTTCTATATAGCATAACTTCGAGTATAATTAAAAATAACAATTTTAAAAAATATTTTGGGTTGTAAACATCTAAAATTAGATTGATAACGAAAATATTTGTCGCAATTTAATTTAACACATATTAACAACACATGTCCTTTTCACCGTCTATTGACGAGCGTTAACCCAATTCCAAATTGTTGTATTGATTGCTCTGGCCCTTAACCTTCGAGTGACTAAAGCAGTTAAGTCCTTAAAGCTATAACTTGCCAATCGTTTAATTGATTAGTGCGGTTGCTAAAATACGAAGCAAATATATCATGTATTTAAGTTTTTCCTTGGAGTAAAATTTGAATGAATTAAATCAACCAAGCCGTTAATCGTATAACGCCTATACCCTATTCATACCTTGAACTTATTTGATTATTTCGTGCAGAAATTCAAGAGTTAATCAGTGGTTTTACCCACTTTATTTTTGCATTTGAGTGCATTGCATAGGGTTGAAGAATGAAGAAGACAAAATACACCAATCTTGATCTGGTGACCGTAACTGTTATAGTATATTTCTAAATTATGTACGTATCTTTATGGGTATTGTGTGATTTCGACATTTGTGGAAGCAGCATTTGATTTCAAATGGAATGACGGCGTCGGATGGGGAGCTTCTGCAAGCTTGATCCCAAGAGGTTGAATCTGACTTAGTACTGTTTTGTTTTTTTTTAAAAAAAATGGTGGGGGGGGGGGCTACCCCAATTACCCAGGGTTTGGTCAAATCTTAATGTTCATGGAGTGGTTTTTGTTATTGTTTTAATTTTTGTCTTTTTGCAATTACTCTAAAGGGATTGCAGTTCTGCATACACATTTAAAATGACAGTAATGAAATCAAATATCTGAATTATATCATATATTTGCGTTGTAAAATAATAAATTGTGTCATGTCCTATTATGAGAAAATGTTGATGTAAAGAGCAAAAATATTTTTAAAGTTTTATTTACAGGTAGCATACCGCGCAATGTTCTACATACATAGGTGCATAGTTTTGCAACCATAGAATTTGTATCTTAAGTTTGGCCATCGGTTATATACAGATCGCGCCGCTGTATATAATTTGTCAGACATTGTATTTTCTAGAACCATTACCGTGACCCGCTTGTTAAGTTGTGACCCCGACTTCCGCGTGTGCCTGTTTATTAAAATAACCAAGCTCTAGAGCTGTTATTAAAATAACGCCCCGGTAGCCTTCTCGAACCCGATTCGTAGTAGATAACACACGGGAAAACAATAGATCACAACAAAAGACGCTAGGCACAGAAGTGTTATGAGGATAAAGACATCCAGGTTTTGTAGGCCCACTTTTAAGTTTTCCAACTTTAATACAAATGTGTATATTACATGAATATTTTAGACATCGTACTCACTGATAGTAAAACCACAAAGGTTATAGACCGATCAAACAGTGTTCATAGCGGGGAAAGCATTCATACGCGCGTGCGTTTCTATAATAGTGTTAAACGAAACGCCATTTTTCGGGTCGTCTGCTGAATTTAACGTCGCCGGCGACGTTAAAATATAAAATCGTTCGTGTTACACCATAAGGAAGCTGATTTGGTCTTAATCATTTCGGGTGATGGTTTTTTTGTATATAACAGCCTACAAAACCATTCCAAAATATCTCTTTGAAAAATCTTGAGGGCGCACATTTTTCAAAATGTGCCAAGTCCTCTCTAATTTCCATCTTTACTTTAATGGGACTTAATTTACCACAATAAAGGACTTCACCACCCAGTGACAACAATCGAACAACCCGTTTGAACGCAACGATCCATACGCAACGAGACACACCGTTTGCCAGACGCTTTTCCGAACGTAGCAAAACGCGGTATGACGCCAGCGCTTCAAATCAACCTCAAACGAGCGCTTACTACCTGGTTCGATGTCGATTTGAACCCGGACATTAGCCAATGAATTGCTTACATTTTCACAGATGTTTAAGAATTCACAATCACTCTTCTTCACTTCTTTCTTTTCTGTCTTTATTAGGGCGGGGTTGGATTGGGATAGAATCATGAATCATGTTCTTCTCCACTCCAATTATATGTCGTTTTTACTTTTGACAAATTATATTTGAAATTTTATTGCCTTTTAAGCGATGCTTCGCTAAATTTCCATTTTAATGACATTCGCACTTTATTTGTCATCAAAGGATTTGTTCCGCATAAAGAGTGCAATCCATATCAAGGCATGTGTTATCCCTTTGGCCCATATCTTGGATATTGCCAAAATCTCCGAATTTATTCAAAATAATCAAAATGTTCTTTTATCCTGTGTTATATGTATTGCATATTGCAGTAAACTACAACATATTATTCCACCCATTCATCCACTGTCAATATCTTTTAAAGCTCTCTCGAAGATGACTTTTAGTGGAGTGAATTTCGGTTTATTTAGACCACGCTAGGTATTCTTGAAAGCTTTTTTTTTTTTTCTTTTTTAAATAAATTGTTAGTTATTCGATCTTGCGTTTTGGTTTGTATACTGAAGCAAATGCTTGCATACAACAACTGTCCCATAGGTAACTGTTCTATAATTTCTGTCCGATTTTTCTTATTAATGATTTTATGAAAGGGATTGTGCCCTCGAACATTATTTGAACGCTTTTTTTCTTCCTGAAAACAAAAACTTCACAAAATTAATACGATTGCCTTCAGGGAAATGAAATTGTCTTTAAAAGGGACATTCGGGGATTTGGTGGAAGGGCAGGAAGAGCGCCTTCAATAGGGGATGACTTTGCCACTTTTTTTATAGTCTATTGATGTCTGTTGTTGATGTAGTCTGTTGACTGTTGATGTTAAAAAGGGTTACCATTTGCCTGTAATGTCCGCATCCTTCCAATTCATTAAAACCAAACCTTGAGTCACAGGTGCAACATTGGATCCAGCCTTTGTCCGTGAGGTCCAAGGTTACATCCTGTGGTCAAAGGTCATATGAGGTCAGTTGTAGTAGAAGGTTATTAATCCTTATTTAGTACTATTCAGGAGTATTTAACATAAATGCCTTACCGAGTCTAATTCACCACTTCCGTACTCCTCTTTCCAAAGAAGAATCCATTCCTTTTCCCGAAGAATAATCCTTCTTCCTTTTATCATAATCCTTCTTGATAAATATTCCGTGAAGGGTTGCTTGGGCAGATAGTTGTATAAAGCCCATTTTTCGCTTGCAATCATTGGCAATCCTCAAGTCCTTCAAATTCCCGACTGTTTCAAAGGGGATAAATGCATCAGTCTCTTCCCCTCCTGACTCTCATGTGTTTTTGAATTAAGTAGAATACCCGGGTATCGGCCGGTAGTGAGGCAAAAATCTTCCTTTCTGGCAGTTTATTGATAATTATTGTTTGTTTGTCCAATGATTTGAATGTCCCTATGTCCGCCTGGGTCCTTCGAACCTGCCAAATACAAAACACAAACAGATATGCCTTCTTACAATAGTTTATTTTATTCATTGCAGATTTAATTTAATTTTAATTTGCTAGAAAATTTCCTGTTGTTTTATTTGACGGTTTTCTGTTTTGGTCACACATTCTCCTTCCACACTACATACACACACACGCCCTCCTTTTCACTCTTTATAGAATAAACTGTCATACTAAGGATGTGCTTTTATCTGTTAATGGACAAGAATCTGATGAAAAAAAACCCAAAATGTTTAGAAAATAAACCCCACAACGTTTTAAATAACTCCACACAGTAATTAAAGTAAGGCACTATCGTCACTTGCTATACAGAGTATCCAAAAAAGAAAACACAAAACCAGGTTTTTGCTGTCTTGATCAATTATACGTGTCCTATCCTATAAGTGAGTTTTGGGGTTAATCCACTAACCCCGAAAGATTTTGAAGTCAATAATTTATTCCAAAATTACCATAAAATTACTAAGATGTATCGAAATAAGGTATAAAAGGAGATTTTGTTATATAACTGACACAGAGACTGCTATAGTAAATGCATGTAACAGTTCCCCAAATTACCGTTTGGAAATCCCCAATGCCCAAATCAAGCAAGTCCTCTCCTACCCCCCTCCACTATGAGCTGTGGTGCTGCTACTAATTGGCAGTATTTAATTTAATTGTAACCAATGCCAATTCCCTCAGGACCAGACAGAAATTAATACCCTGCCCCCCCCCATCACAGGCAGAACAATGAGTAGGCCTATTGTTATGTGCAATTTATCCCCACGTCAAAACATCTGTACACAACACATGCATGCATGCATACACCACAACCACCCTTAACATAACACAAATATCTCCTTTTCTATACCTCTTCCTCAACTTGTTTATGTGCACACATGACAAGAAGTTATCACAGTTCCTAAATTTCAAGATCAAATTGCAAACTCAAAGTTCAAAATGGACTTAATTTTGTCCATAATTAAAAAAAATCCATGTTTAAAACCATCCTCCTGGAATTCTGAGGCACACATTTACATTTTGTCACAATTTAAAGAATGAAGGTATGATTTTCGGAACCGGTGTGAAAGCAGATATAGTCCGGCGGGAGACACAGTCCGGGGCTCCATAGACGATAACGGAATAAAGCGTGAAACTAATGTTACGTAAAGAGTCAACTGAATCGATTGCCCTATTGTTCACCATTGTTCCCGGATTATGAGTACGCCGGACTCTAATTACTTCTACACCGGTACTCTCTTACGACGAATTGAAACCAAGGCGATACCATTATTTTAAGTGGAAGAACGAGGCCGGAGGACGATTTCTTCCATGCAAAAATAATGGTGTCGTCGGTTTCCATTCGTCTTAAAGAGAGTACCGGTTCCCAAAATCACACCTTTATTCTCATTCTTAAACAGCTGTATAATTTAAAGCGGAACTGGCACATTTTCACAAAATATGAAATTTCTTCAATTTGCTCTCAAATGATAGTCTAGACCATTGGAAGAATAGAGATATATTTTACACATAAAAATAACATACCTTAAAACAGATAGGGACATTGATATGAGGATAAAGACATCCAGGTAATTTGTAGGCCAACTTTTAAGTTTTCCATAACTTTAATCAACAAATGTGTATATTACATGAATATTTTAGACTCGTACTCACTGATATTAAAACCACAAAGGTTATAGACCGATCAAACAGTGTGCATAGCGTGGGAAACATGCATACCGCGTGCATGTTCTTGTGTTAAACGCCATTTTCGTCGTCTGCTGAATTTAACGTCGCCGGCGAAGTTAAATTATAAAATCGTTCTGTTTACCCATAAGGAAGCTGATTTGGTCTTAATCATTTCGGGTGAGGGCTTTTGTATATAAAAGCCTTACAACCATGCAAAAATATCGATTTTGAAAAATCTTGAGGGCGCACTATTTTTCAAATGTGCCAGTGTCTCTCTAAGGTCATCTTTACTTTATGGCTTAATTACAACAAGAAAGGACTGCCACCACCCAGTGACAACAATCGAACAACCCGTTGAACGCAACGATCATACGCAACGAGACGCAACGTTTGCCAGACGCTCGCGAACGTTGCAAAACGCGTATGACGACAGCGCTTCAAATAACGTCAATACGCTGCGCGTACTACCTGGGTTCGATTGTCGAATTGAACCCGGGCATTAGCCAATGAAATTGCTTACATTTTCACAGGTGTTTAAGAATTCACAATCACTCTTCATATTCTTTCTTTATTGGCGGGGTTGGATTGGGATAGAATCATGAATCATGTCTTCTCCACTCCAATTTGTCGTTTACTTGTTGAAAAATTATATTTGAAATTTATTGAGCCTTTTAAGCGATTCTTCGCTAAATTCAATTTTAATACAATTCGCACTTTATTTAGTTCATCAAAGGATTTGTTCAGCAGAAAGTAAAATCCATATCAAGGCATGTGTTATCCCTTTGGCCCATAGCTTGGATATTGCCATAATCTCCGAATTTATCAAATAATCAAAATGTTCTTTTATCCCGTGTTATATGTATTGCAGATTGCAGTAAACTACAACATATTATTCCACCCATTCATCCACTGTCAATATCTTTTAAGCTCTCTCGAAGGATGACTTTTGTGGAGTGAATTTCGGTTTATTTAGACCACGCTAGGTATTCTTGAGAATTTTTTTTTTTTATTAAATTGTAGTTGATTTCGATCTTGCGTTTTGTTGTATATGAGCAAATGCTTGCATAACACTGTCCCATAGGTAACTGTTCTATAATTTCTGTCCGATTTTTCTTATTAAATGATTTAATGAAAGGGGATTGTGCCCTCGAACATATTTGAACCTTTTTTTTCTTCCTGAAAACAAAAACCTTCACATAATCCAATACGATTGCATTCAGGGAATGAAAATGTCTTTTAAAGGGACATTCGGAGATTTGGTGGAAGGGGCATGAAGAGCGCCTTCATAGGGATGACTTTGTCCACTTTTGTTGTAGTCTATTGATGTCTGTTGTTGATGTAGTCTGTTGACTGTTGATGTTAAAAAGGGTTAACATTTGCCTGTAATGTCCGCATACTTCAATTAATTTAAACCAAACTTGAGTCACAGGTGCAACTTGGGATCCAGCCTTTGTCGATGAGGTCAAAGGTTACATACTGTGGTCAAAGGTCATATGAGGTCAAGTTGTAAGATAGTTATTAATCATTATTTAGTACTATGATGATTATTAACATAAATGCCTTACCGAGTCTAATTCAACCACTTCCGTACTCCTCTTTCCAAAGAAGAATCCATTCCTTTTCCCGAAGAAGAAGCCGTTCCTTTTATCTAATCCTTCTTGATAAATATTCCGTGAAGGTTGCTTGGGCAGATAGTTGTATAAAGCCAATTTTTCTCTTGCATCATTAGCACTCTCAAGTCCTGCAACATTCCCGACTTGTTCAAAGGGTGATAAATCATCAGTATGCGTCCCCTCCTGACTCTCATGTGTTTTTGAATTAAGTAGAATACCCGGGATATCGGCGGGTAGTGAGGCAAAAATCTCCTTTCGGAGTTTATTGATATTATTGTTTTTTGTCCAATGATTTGAATGTCCCGATGATCCGCCTGTGTCTCTTCGAACCTTGACAAAATACAAAACAAAACAGATATGCTTCTTTACAAAGTTTATGTATTTCAATCAGATTTAATTTTAATGTTAATTTGCTAGAAAAGTTTGCTGTTGTTTTATTTGACTGTTTTCTTGTTTTGGTTCACACATTACACACATACATACACACACACACAGCCCTCTTTTCTATTCTTTTGAAGAATAAACTGCAATACTATGATGTGCTTTATTCTGTTAATGACAAGAAATCTGATGAAAAAAAAACCCAAAATGTTTAGAAAATAACCCCACAACGTTGAAATAACTCCACAGTATTAAAGGCACTATCCGTAACTTGCTATATCAGAGTATCCAAAAAAGAAAAGCATCAAAACCAGGTTTTTGCATGTCTTTATCAAGTATACGTGTCCTATCCTATAAGTGATAAGACCAAAACAGCCTAATAAGGATATATTTCGATATTTTAGTCATTACTTTCCGTACGGACAATTTCTACAACACGTATTCTTGAATATGTTGAACAGAGATTCATATCTTTGAATACTGCTGTTTTCTGCCTTTCCATTATTTTTTTTTTATATATTTAGTTTTAGTTGGAAAAAATATCTTACGAGAATTCTACAGACTTATTCTTCGACTTTAAGCTTTCGTTCGGATGGATCACTGATTGTGTTTTTAACTAAAACAAGAAACCACGAAACTAGCTCCACACTATCTTTAATATATATACATAAATTCTTTTGATAGCTTCTGATAGAAGAGATTTACATAACAATATGTTAACTCTGGTATGTGTTTTGCCCCTAAGGCTGCAACTAATATTCCTCAAGAAAATGACGAGCAAATGTAAGAATGTAATTAAATACGAAAAAAATCATCAATAATACAACTTTATTACATTTATCCCTAAAACGAATTCATAAATCTCTGTTTCAACCAAAACTTTGGATCATAAATGTTTCAAAGTTTCTTTTGGTCCCATGAGTAAACATTCCCTTTTCGACGATAGCTACATAAGTAGAAAATGAAGATCTAGGTTATTCTACTGAGTGAAAAGATAATTAAACTTCAGGGGGTTCTCTGGAGAATTTGTGTGATTACAATGTGCAAACAGCCAACAGAGCTTCGTTTGGGGTTAATAATGATTCTTTTATATCGGACATTGTCAATATTAAAATTAATTGAAAAAGAGTGAATTTAATAATTGCCCCAAGCAAAATTAAAAAGCAAAACAAAAAATGACTGATTTAATTTGTGAATTTATATAGATGAACAACATGCTTCATGGTGCGTTTGATGGAAGCTACAAAACCTAGAATCATGTTAGAAATTCTCCCTTTACCGTTGTTATCAATGTTTATAATTTGTCTTTTGATGGAAAGCCCAGCTGTGTTTTACATTTACTTGTGTTGTAGGGTACTCGGTTAAAGTCTGACTCAGAGATTTCGAAATATTATTTTTTTGTGTAATAATCAAAAATAGTCAACTAGAAATAAAGATAGTAACCTAAAATCCACAATTCAGAAATTTGAGATGAATCGGATTTTTCGTTTTGATGCAGTAAACATTTATGTGTAGTATTACGTCCCATAGGATACTGTGTATAACAAAAATTCCGGATCCGGAATTTTATAACAAAGTTGTGATTTTCTATATGAAGGAATTCGATTTAAGCTTAGCAATTTCACACAGTGATTAGTATATGGACAAGCATTATGTACATGCAAAAAACGCGATTTTTTTGGAAATTGAGGGCGCCCTCCTCAGGAAATCTCTGAGTCGGCCTTTAATGTGCCGATTAAAGTGGCAAAAATATCATCTCACACCGCCCTACTTCTTAAGAAAAAATGATCTTTACCATTTGATAGAATAATGATTTTGGTGTGAGTTATTTATGCTAAACCGCTTCGTTGCACATTTTTCGGTCACAGAACGCGATGCATCTTAATTAAAATGAAATAAAATGTCGGTCACAAAATGCAACGCACCCAAATTGAAATACAATAAAATGCACTTTAAAGTGTGAATCAAGGAATGCAACTATAGTCTCCAACGATACGTTGTTGTTTGATGGTTGAAGGCACATTAATTCCTTAAGGCGCTATACAGATGTCGTAGCCGGGGAAATAAAAATAACCTGGCGCGACCGTTGAAAATGTTAAACCAATACCACTCAATATGCGTTAAACTCGAATATTGGGATTACGCAATTAAGGTTTGTTATTATGTATTGGTCATCAAGGGCCACAAACATTATATTGTTTTTCCTTGACATTTAAATTTACATTGAAAACACGTGGCACTTTTATTGCACAGTTATCTTTACGGACTTCATCTTCCACAATGGACTCTTTCGGGTATTGTGTCATAATGAACAACAAATGTGAAGTCTGAATTCTGAAACTTCTTAAATTTAACCCACTCCCTTTGTATTATTTTCGAAATTATTTACTGTTTATAAATAAATTATTGGATAGGTTTTTACGATGGTTATTCATGAATACATTCTTTATTTTGTTATCATCATTCATCATTATTATTAGTTTTCGTAGTAGTAACAGTATTGTTATTATAATTATTTTTTGTGTTTTTTAATGTCTTTATGTTGATATATTTCCATTAATAGGAGGAGGATCAAAATAAAGTTACTTCACACACTCTTAAGGCATACTCATTGTAAAAGGCGGACACCGTCAGGGCGGACACCGTCAATTTACCCAAATTTAAATTTGGTTTTCTACCAGCGAATTACTTTCCATCAGTATAGAGAAACAATTACCTCCTTGTTTAATTGCCACCCAAGGATATTTTATGGTGCATATTTGAAAATATTATGCACAGTTATGGCTCCTAAAACTCTTATGTTTATGTAAAACTAGCCAAATGCCATAATTTAGAGCTGAAAAACCGCATGATTAGCGCAAAATTGGATTTTCGCCTATTTTCGGTCGAAAATGCCAATTTTGCCGACTCGCGGACTTGATGACGTCATTGTGACGCCATACTGGGTATGTTGGCACTCTTTTTGGTATCAATGGAAAGAGGAGGACCATAGCTATCCATTGGTATCAAAATCATAAGCATCGGGTGATTTATAACAAATTCTCGAGGGGGGTGGTACCCCCCCCCCCCCCCTTGGTAAACCGTGATACAAAAAAGCTTGGTAAGACGAGGGTTAAGATACAAAAAGTAAATTATATGTTTTTGTAATATTTTCAATTTGACATTTTACGAATATTGACAACTAAGGTGTACAAAGTACTCTGAAGTGAATAGGATTATCACATTTGCAAGATAGATTTATTAACTAATCACTTTTTCTCCAGATACTTATCCAATTTTGGAAAAGGTCATGGTATAATTTCTGCCAAAATGCAAGACCCGATTTTACCGAATGCGAACATTGTTCGTCTGAACAATGTACACATTTTGTGAATTTGCAGATACTGTCGCTTTAAAAGGTCTCTAACTCAAAACTTAACAGAGCGATTTTGTTAAGCTATTTCCCCTTTTTTTAAATGAGATACCTACTGAATTATTATTAGAGCTAATATTAAATGTGATAAGATGTACAAATTACACAGAAATGAATAAAATTACAACAGTTGCATGATGAAAATTATTAGTAAATCACTTTACTAACTAACTCGACAGGAACTAACAATTTTGAGAAAAAAAATGTCACGGTGGTGTGTATGGAAAAACGTAAGAGTCAATTTCTCAAAATTTGTGTACGAATTTCCAGATACTATGACGGTCTCACAACTAAAACACAGCGATTTTATTAAAGATGCTCACACATTTGTAATTAATGTACCTAACGAATGTATTGTTAGAGCTATTATTGTGAGAGCTATTATTAAATTGATAAGATTTACAAATTACACAGAAGTTAATAGGATTATCACAATTGCAAGAATTATCAAATGATCTCCTTACTCCAAGATTTAAAAAAAATTGAAAGGGTCATGGTATAGTGTATGCCAAAAGGCAAGACTCAATTTCACAAAATGGGAACATTGTTCGCCTGAACAATATACACATTTTGTGAATTTGCAGATACTGTCACTTAAAAAGGTCTCTAACTCAAAACTAAACACTTTTTTAAATAGGTACCTAATGAATTAGAGCTAATATTAAGTGTGATGTAAAAATTACACAGAAATGAATAGCATTATTAAAGATGCAAGACGAAATTAATTATGAAGTAATCACCTCACCCCAAGCTACTTAGCACCTTTTGGAATACAATCTTGGTATGTGTGTGTAAAAAGTGTTTTTTTTTTTTTTTTAAATAAATCCTGCATATGTACAGCCCTGGTCCAATTGCCAACGTCTTAACTCAAAACTAAAGAACGCAATTTCGTGAAAGATGTTTCCAGACTTATAATTAAGGTACATAATATTACATTTGAATTACACAGAAGTTAATAGGATTATCACAATTGCAAGAATTATCAAATGATTACCTTACTCCAAGATACTTAACCTTTTTTTAAGGCCACAGTATAGTGCGTGCAAAAATGTAACACTCAATTTTACAAAATGTGTACATTGCTCGACTGAACAATGTACGCATTTGTAAAAAATTGCAGATACTACCACTTTTAAACGTCAATAACTCGCAACTAAAGCCAGCGAGTTTGTTAAAGCTGTTCCCACATTTTTTTTAAATTGATGTACCTGATGAATGTATCGTTAGAGATAATGTTAAATTTGATTAGTTTGACAGAACTAATAACACCGGCGTGTCTTTTCTCCTTTTTAATCAATTTGTTAACGGTATTCGAAGTTAGTATTTGCAGATTAGACATTGCCAATTAAAAATCAATTAAAACTTTAAAGGAATCTTTCTCCCTAATTTTTTGTCATAATGTGATTAAGTTGATCTTGTTGAAATCCAGATAAAGAAATATTTACGAAAACTATTATCTTACTATATATCTGGTGATTTCGTGATATTGCACAGCACACTTGTCTATGACAATTTAATTTGAATCGGTGAAATTTAATAAAATTAATTTCGACAGCCAAACCCAATGTGAATGCATCTAAAAGTGTTATCTAATAATTAATGCTACTAATTAGCTGGTACAGTGTCAGGCAATATTTCATTACATCCAATGTTATCTAACAACATTTTTCTCCAAGGGTAAGATTGACTTCAAAGTCGTTGTTCAGAGCGCAATATTTACTGATTCAGCAATAAACATCACGGTTACTGCTGTCTACATACATGGTTGTGATTTAAAACTTTACATTAAAAAAAAAAGAATGATTTGTGCAAACACAATATCATTATTACTTTCTCTGCCGAGTTTGTTCTAATAAAAATACTGTACGGCGAACGTTTAAGTCAAATATTGAATGGACATTGGAAGACGCGTTAAATGTCAGCATGGTTACAATTATTGAAGTCGATATGGATATTGATTTCAAACATATTAGTACCACTCGTCACAATCGTCGATCAGCGTATAGCTACATCCGACAAGTCGAAATACGATTTTTTATTGAATTATTTTACAGCACTATAAACGAATTACTTCTATCAATCAAAAGTCAAACCGGAGTCCAATTTTTGTTTTAGGATATCTGACTACAAGAAGTTGAACTTTAAATTGTTCTTTAATATATACCACAACAAAATGATTTTGAGAATGTTCTAAGATATAGTATGAGAAAAATAACCTACCTTATGTGTCAATTCGTTTGTGTTAGTGTCACCAAATATTGTTCTGGCTGCAAATAAAACCAATATAAGGTTAAGAATAGCGTTTCTTATTCCAACTGCCATGTCTTTGCCGACCAACTGACCGGGCTTCTGTGTTGATAATACGCCTGTTCTCTGGGTGTTCTTTATAATCCTAAACCCTGCGTACAAACCATCAAAAAGAAATCAACGCTGAGTAGTTTGGAAAGCGACTGCAATATTAATAGCGACAAGCACGTGAGAACATATTGCCAATAGTAACTGCTCTTTTGATGTGACGTCACAAGGGTAGAGCCTCACAGAACACGTTAATACGCATTGGCAAGCCTTCGACCAACCGATTGGAAATAATTAATTTTTCGAATAAACTTGACAGACAAGTTTCGTATACTATGCCAAGCAGGCGGCAAACTGCCCGCAGGTCGGAAACACGCAGACGATGCGTTCGTTTTGGCGGCAAAAGATCCCAGTGGTTGTAGCATACTTGCACGAAACATGTCAGTTGTTCTACATAGATGTTTTACAAGCCATAAAACAGCACCACCTGGCTGTAGCCGCATTACACTTGCAGCTATGAAGCCAAGATCAATGTTAACAATAGACTAACGTCCAAATTCCAGGAGGTCGATGGCGAAATGTTTGTGCATAGATTGAAAAAGAAAACGTAATTTATTCGGTGCTACCATTGCTTACAACGAGAACGAAAACGAGCTTTCGTCAACCAAAAGCTGTATAATGTGCTGTGATATCATCTGTAAATAAAAGTAATATTGCCAATGCAAAATTGAGAGATTCAACCGGACAGGTTCATAGCACACAATCGATAACTTAACTCTTATTTCATAATATATCGTATTATACTACCCTATTATAGATCAGAATCAAGGTTAGATATGACAAAATGTAGCTACTTCAACTAACTATACCATCAAAAATAAAATCGAACAAACAAAATACTCACGTGCAACAGGAGGAAATGTAAGTATGAGTACAGACGTTAGTGAAAACATACGTTTGTGGCTTGGTCTGACACACGTGCAAAACGATAACCTTTGATATACATGATATACATAAGCCATTTGCTCTTGCCTAGTATTAACACGTACAAGAACCAATCAAATCACAGGAGACTTCATGAGCTTTTTGCAGAATTCACCTTATCAACCCTTACAAAGATGTTATAATAATCATAAATTTGAGGAAACAATGGATTTTTTATTGTTTAAAGAATCTTACTTTTGTTTCGTTTTATCCCCTATTCAATAACGAATAGCTCTTTTAAACATTTCTGCAAAGAGAGTTGAGCCTTCGAACTAGCAAATAGCCTTTCTACCGTACCGTTGACTCGTAAGAACATTGTATGACTATGTTTTTAAAATGGCATTAAGCAATTACAAAAGACAAGGTCTCCCAATTTCCAGGAAAATATATGGTAATGCATAATAAAACCCCACACACGAGGACTGGGCTGCATACTTTGTTGTGTTATGTTATGTCCAGTTCGATACCATCATTATCGTCTACATCTTTGTTCATGATAGTGCATCTTCTAAGGTTAAATGTTACTGCACTTGGTCGAGTGCAATCATACGAAAAACAAAAAGTGCGGTGCTGATGCTCTGGGGTTTGTACTACAAATGGTGATTCTAAAAGAGCTTGACACCAAACAGACCTTGCTAGGATGTTCGTGATGGGTAAAATAATGAAAGTAAACATTGCGATAACCCAGCTAAAGTTAATGATACCTTAAGGGACAATATTGCTAACAAAAGTTTGATAATAAACGAATGTAATTATCGGATAGTAAATTAACAGACTTTGGTGGAAGGTATGTTACTGTCTTTGAAGTCAGTGTGCCGTTGCTCCATCTAAGTTAATTAAGGCAAACAAGGGATTTGTTGTTGTGATTGTTGGTTGGGAATGCAATTTAATAGGATAAAGAAAGAGTTGCTATTAGTTCCACTGTAGCTTAATGCATGGAGAAATTAACGTTTTGTAGAAGCAATGCGGGGAGCGGGGGATTTCTAGGTAAATACGACAGTTTCGCCTGTACAGTTCATATTGATGATCATCAATTATAGGTATATGATTGCGTGTGTTTTGGTTTACGTTGTTGTTTGCTGGTATGGGGGTGTACCTGTTTACTAAGATGGGTGTGGAACTTTGTTCACCTCTAACCTACTTTGTATCCTAAATACGTGGATCGTACTCAAAAGTATATTATGCCTGGTACCCTTTAACACTGAAGTGACCAGGGGGTTTCACTCCCGGTGGTGCCCAAGGGGGGGGGGGGGGGGGCCATGGGACCCCCCCTAAGAGGAAACCACTTTTCCCGGAGGAATTTTTGTTACGAAATTTTTACCACATGTTGAAAGCTATATAGGCAAGTCAAAATAGAATGAATGCTGCCTTAAACCAAAACTAATTGCACCAGATCCAATTCCAACAGAATTGTATTGGGAATACCTTTAAAAACAACAATCAAAGTCTACTAAAATCAAAGAGGGAAAACATATATTTTTAAGGGGGGGTAAGTTTTCTACAGGGAGTCTCCAAAATATGAAAAGTATTCAAAAGCGTCGAAAAAAGTATGCAACGTTTCGTACTTTCCAGGATTAAAAAAAGGCTTTTATAGTTTGACCATATCTGCAGTTGTATTCAATAGTTATGAGTCAAATAGGTTCAAGGTCACACAATGGGGGGAAATTTTCAGATAATCCGTTCGTTATAAAAAACGGTTGTCGTAAATTGTTCGTCTAATGGTACAGAACACGAAAATATGACTGGTGCACCATCTCAATATTCGTGCATAATTGGAACGCCAAAATTGACTGGGGCTACAGGGTCTATGGGAGGTCAATAGTCATAGCTCCTGTAAGTCTTATATAGAAGGTAAAACAAAAAATCTATTTAATGTACTTATCTAGTGGGACAAATTAACAGTTTACAAACCAGTCCGATCAAAAATCGAACCATTCTTGAATGTTCCCCAGGATGACCTGACAAGTTTGGAGCCATGTACTAAAACTATAACGCGTAGATAGGCAAACTATACCTTTTTTAAACTTAGGAGAGCCCAATAAATGGTACATCACTTAATCAAATGCGAAACAATCCGAATTTTTACCCCTGTACAAACGGTACACCTTATTTTCGATATGTTCATAGGTTGATTTGGAGACTGAATATATTATTTTTGGACTATTTCAAAGGTATATTAACACCAAAATGGTTTCTGTTGCAAGTTGTGTGGGGTCAAATCAATACAATATGAATAATAAGACAACCCCAAATTCCCTTAGATCTAACAAGAAAAATAATCGTGCTACCTCCTTTTTTGCGTGATCGTCAGATTTCTCTAGGAAGTTAGATATATAGAGAGTAACATTGTAAACTAGTAATACACTTATCAAATACAAAGATTGAATTAAAGAAAAATAAGCAGAAGTTTCGTGTAGTGATCGAGGACCAATGATAAACCGCAAAGCGTCATGGAAACTGTACTAAATTCTTTATCTATTATAGTGTTATGAAGGTGCATAAACAAGCTACCAGTCGTGAATCATAGATTTCTCTAAACTACCAAACGCAAATCCCCTCCGTTGGAATCAAACCTCCACTCTGGACTTCAAGTTGAATGAGGTAGATTCGGAGTCTTAAGGTGGTTGTTCAGATTTATGTGTATTGTAGTTTCTACTTGATATGAGAGACTCGCACTTGCACATACACCCCATCAAACAAACTTGCGGTTTTGATGTTTTTTTTTTTTTTTTAAAAGTTCAAATTCCCTATTCAATACTGTGCTATAAAGTGGTTTAACCAATAAAAGGCGGTTTTTGTGTATAATCTTGAAGGAATGAAATGGATTCGAGAACTCAAATTTCAGGACGACAAGCGAAAAATACGACCTTCATCTGATATCAAAATCGATATACTCCGGGTAAATCAGGGGTCCCAAAGACGTCGAAACACGCCTTTTAAGTATCGCGCCTCCCAAGTCAGTTTGTGTGAGGTAAGCTGTCTAGACTAGTTTGAAACAACAACCAAAAAGCTCCCCTATTGCCAATTTAAAGCAACTTGCCGGTGTTGATATTTGGTCATCTTGTATTAACTAGGTTGTTAATTCAATTTTACTAAGTCCCAAAAAATTCATATTATTAATTATTAACCCACCGTACAAATAAAACTATGGACAGCTTCACCTTTTGTGTTATTGCACAGTGACGTATAGCGCGTACGCCACTTTACTATGATACGGAGTGTGTATACGCCACTTTGGTACAATTTTATATTTGACATGGTTGACTGTCCTTACGTATAACTTTGGAATCCTAAATAATAGCCCTAATACTATCCCTAACGCTTAATCTAGACGTGCTTTTTAGATTCGAACTAAAGGAGTATTTATCAGATTAGGAGTAAAGAGAGGCTTTACGATCGTGGTTTGATAAGTACGAAAAGTAAATGCTACTTCCCCTTTATAAATTACGGTACATCTCATATATTAAAATATATCTGGATTACTTATGTATTAAACAGTGTATGACTTCAATTAGGATTTTGTGTGTAAAAACGTTTGGAAATTAACGTAATTGCAAACAACATTCTATGTCTTTTTCAAGTATTATACCCCCAATTGGGCTCTTTGAAAAGAACATATACTTTGTTGCATATTCGGCTTAATTTACAAATAATGCCATGGGAATAGAAACATTTTCTATCAATCTGACTCACATTCTTTGTGTTTTAGTCAAGTAAATGTAGATTCTATACTGAAAAAATCCTAAATTAACCCAGTTCATGCTACTTTTTTTAATATAATCGACAGATACTTTTTTTAATCATCCTGTTAAAGTTAAACCTTCGGAATTATAAACATTTGGAAGTGAAAAGTATTTTCAAATAAAGAACTTTTATCTATATGTCGCTAATTTTTGTCACGTATTGGCAAATCAGGTGTGCTTATTTGCAGTCGGTCACTCACCCACGGAATCAATAAATCATCAAGCAAGTAAGCAATCGATCGATCGTTCAATCAACCAAGAAAGAGAGCAAGCAAGCAATTACTGTAGCATTCTTGCTCTGCGGTTATATTTTGTAAATAATGGTAATATTTGTAAGATAAGCAAACTCTGTCCAGAGGATGGGTTTCATGTCAAGATTTCGTCAAACGTATTTTATGTTACCCCTGCAGAGGCTTATGAAGTATATTCTGTTGTCATGTTTCAATGGAGAGCTTATTTATGGGATGCCCCTTCAAGTGTGATTTACACTGGCTGGTCCAAAGTACTGCGAAAACTTGCAAGTGACAGATTTTTGGAGGGAGTTAACCTACTTTATTTGGAATAAGTGTAGTACTTGTGACAAGGCCATGAGATTTTTAAGTCACTAAAATTTATTTGTCATCTCTGCTCATCACAATTGCTGCTCAGCAGCTCTTACCTATTTTCTCTAGATCTATGTAAGCCATTAAAATCTCTGACAATATTGATCATTAAAGAAATGCAAGTACAGTCATATTAGTTGCTTAGAGGAAAAGACGAAATACGTACTGCTGAATAGTCTAGTGTGTTATCTACATATTTCAGCAACCAGGCTCGACTGCCTGGATCGTGTATTCTTTAAAACATTACGCGCCTATACATATTACGGTGTTAATATTAGTGTCATTCCATAGGGCATGTGAAGGTCTACTGATTTGCAACTCTTTTTTTTTTGTTGAGAAAATGGGTCAATTTTAATTTGTCAAATTGACAAAAAAAAAACAAATATACAAAAAACATAAATCACAGAACATAGAAATACAAAAATACGGCTGGATAACCCATAGAGTAGACATAATCCGATAACTTATTTCCAACGGTGGTGTTCATGACCCTGTGACCAAAGTTGTCAAAACCCCACTAAGATACACTGTAAAAAATACAGTGCAATTTACAGGAAAATACTGTAAAAAAGCTTTAAAAAATACAGTATTTGGCTGTAATTTGGAAATACAGGAAAATACTGTCAATTTTATGTCCAATTTTCCAGGCCTATAATGACAAAATCTAAAAGTGAAGACTTTATTCGAAATTTTAATGAGTAACAACATCATTATACACTACCATGAATTTTTCAATTATACCATTAAGTACTAAAATATACAGGAAAAAATACTGTAAATTTTAAGGGAAAATCCTGGCAGCAATTCTGCCAACAAAACTCCGTAAAAATATAGCTTTTACAGGTTTTCATTCAAATTTACTGTATATTTTACAGTTTGATGTAATACATTTTACAACAAACTGTAAATTTTACAGTATATGCAATGTAAACAATTGTTGATAGTCCTACTGAGTTAGGGTGTTCGTCAGTGCTTCTTTATTCTCCACACATTCATAATCTCTGTAATAACTCACCAAATATATGTTTTTATGCGTTTGATTACATTAATTTTTACAGTATACTGTAAATTTTACGGTAATTTGTTGGCAGAATTGCTGCCAGGATTCTACTGTAAAATTTACAGTATTTTTTTACAGTGTAGAGAACCAAAAATACTGGTTCCAATCAATGATGTATGTTCCTTAATCGTATAGGGGGACCTGAAATGGGAAAAATGCGATGCTGGATATTGTAAATCACTGACTTTTGTAGAAAAATGCTATATCGAGGACCAAATGCAGTTGAAGATGCTAGACATATGGCTGAGTCTTAATTGCTGATTTACTCAATAAAACTGGCCTTCATTTATATGATCCCTTAGTGTCATGTGTAAAATAAAACGAATGATTTGAATCACGCTCTGATGTTTTTTATTGATACCAGGAAACTAGGAGGCGCAAGAGTAATAAAAAATACTGAAAATGCCAATATAGAAATGTGGGGCTCCCTCTTTGTCATCTTATTAATGATTTAATTCATCATAGAATTACCTGAAAGGGTGTGATCAAGGTTCACTCCTAGCTAGTTGATAGGATTTTGAGGCTTAATATTTGACCATTAACACGTTTATGAAAACAATATACTTTGTTCTTTCTTTGTATATACAATTGCTCGTTGGATCTATATAATATACATTCGATTGTTGGCGATAAGCCAATCACTGTAGGATTTGTAAGTCGAAACCAAGGTTTCTGCATGGAATTAACATCAGGATTTTATTAGATGAAATTCATTTGCATTAAAAGATGAGGCACTCTTTCCTCCCCCCTCATTAATATAATTTTGAGTGCAATTTCCTACCTCACAGATATCATGAATTTCATTTTCACAACTCTCGGTAATTTGGCATCACAAGACCGAATTACATATCACTATCTCATTTTGATATAAATTTGACTCACACGTATGATAGCACTTTCACAACACACTGAAGCACACCACCTTACGCTGTACCAATGTTAAACAACCAACCTATTATACTTGCAAGCGCAATCCAATGCTACCTAAAGTGTAAAATGTATCCCACTGCAAAAATACCCGTCCTGTTTTAACAGCATCGCTTATCTTATGACAATCGTGAGCTCTTTACCACAATCCACGGGTTTGTCACCTAAACGCCCGTTTCCATGATATCATACACAAGGGGAACTTTAACTTTACCACTTTGCATAGCCACTTTACCCTATCGTTACCAACATCATTTTCAGTCGGCACTCCCCATATGATATGACCCATGAGAAAACATATCTTATTACGCTATTTCTGTACTTCAATAGACAGACCTATATTACCTCCCGAATACTACACACACAACTTTCAATTGCATATTCTTTGTGAATTTCAATTTCAGAAGTGGTTGCATAACATATACAATCCTATGGCACGCTAGAGCGGCCATAAAACATCGAGTTTGTAAAAACCACGGCGAGTTTGTAACATAAGCGCGTACGAGTTGTAACAGCCGCGTCGAGTTTGTAACAACCGCGTCAAGTTCGCAACAACCGCCGCTAGTTTGTAACAACAGCGGCTAGTTTGTAACAACTGCGGACATTTTTTTTCCGCTTATGGTTAAAAACAATAATGAAACAAATAAAAAAATTAACAATACAAATATTTAAAATACTAAAAATGGAACAAAGTAAAATGAAACACATGAGAAAATGAGTAATTACAAAAAAAATAAAAACAAAAAGTAAGGTTACTGGAGTTAACAAATTAAAATAAAATTAACAAAGGTAATGTACTGTATAAAAAGATAAATGGATAAATAATAGTCCAGGAACTTTAGGTCTGTGTACAGGGAGAAGGTGGAAATAAATAAGCATTAGCTGATTTTTTTAGGATAGTTTGCTAATGTTGTGAGAATCAACATATCAAAAGTCCCCAAAGTCCCCCTTTTGCCTTTTGAGTGATAAGGAGGTAAAGTTTATACAGGGGTAAGAAATTTAAAATGATTCAATTGAATTAAATCATGGATTATTGTATTCTTCCTGTCACACTGATTAAAAAAATGTATGGTTTGCCTAACATTTGACCTTAAGTTTTAGGAATATAGGCCAAAATTCTTTCAAGGTCATCGTGGGGTAAATTTCAAAAACAGTCCGATTTTGATTAAATTAATCCCAAATTACTCGTATATGTGGTAGGGTCATATTATGAAAAAATGCTTATTCACTCCATCTACATCTTTTAAATATTGACATTATAGGGCAGTGGCTTTTGACCTCCCATAGACCCTGTAGAAACCTGTCATAATGAGCCCTATAACTAAGGCAGGAAATTACTTCAACTATTTAAATATATCCCTTCAGTTTATACACAACGAGAAGAACAATTTGATACACTTTTGAAAAGAATCGGATCATTCTGAAGCTTCACCCCAGTATGACCTTGAACTGTTATTTCCCTATAGTTGATAAACGGTAAGTCACAGATAGGGTAAACTATACCTTTTTGTAATCCTTATGACATGACGCAAACATTGGTATACATTTGACGACAATTAGACCATTATAAAATTTGACCCCTGTACGAACGTAACCCCCTTATTAATTAATAAGTACAAGGGGGTATATTGGGGACTTTTGATATTTGCTCCTTACAACATTAGGTAACTATCCTAAAAAAAATCAGCTATGGCTTATTTATTTACGGGTGTTTTTCTATTAATCTTGGACTATAAATCGAACACTTTAATTTCAAAATAATTAAAATTGTTTTTACATAATAACATATTGATTCTTGAAGGAATTAAATTAATACAATTAATTTAGAAAACAAATCGCGACATAACAGTACCTGAAAAACAAATAGGGGGAGTTGCGGTCAGACGAGAGATCGAAACCAGAAATGTACCATGTAGAATTATATCTGTAGATCCAAAATTTAATTTTCGGAAAACTGTGCACATTGAATGACTAAATGAGCAAAGTAATAGCATGCCTAATTGGAGTGACGTAAGGCACTTAAGACGAGTGGGTGGAATGCTATCTGGCACGGTGGAACATTAAAATGGAAGTTTAAAGGCGCGTACAATATTATTTGTTCAACAATTTTAGAGAATGCTAAACATCCTTGGCCACAATTCATTTTTTTTTTAAGTTGATCTATTTAACAGCTATTTCTTGAATCATTTTTGTTCATCAATTTTAAAGAATCTTCCCGATTCTGCTTTAAACCATAGCGCAAAATGCTGATAGTTGATTACAAAGTATAATGCACAAACTTGCATTTTCGAACAAACACTTCTGATTTCATTTATGAATAAAGCATAATTGAATCACTGCATGAAGTTTTAATATGTCCAATATTCATTTGACTGGTGGTTAAACCGTAGGTACCCAAGCATGATGGAATGCGGCATTTTGACATTATGTCGAACATATGACCACCCTAGCTAAAATATTAGCGGCATTTGATCAACCATTTCTGCCTTCACGAGCTTTCACGATCGTCAAAGCATATCAACTCGGACATCTCCGCTGAGATTTACAAGAGTGCGAGGCGACAAGGTAACTTGGCCGCACGCAAAGAGCCTTCAAAAAGAAAATAGTGCATTAATAATTATGGTGATTTTGGAAATATTAAATGAAGAAACCATCACAAGTAGCAACTTGAGTTCTCTTTTACGATATGGTCGTGGAAACGTTTAATTACCATTGACACATATATGAATGTCGAATGCGATTAGAAATTATAATCCAATATGTAACTGTCTATATCAATCAAATGCTTGCATATGTGATTTAAAAATAGAATTAAGAGCAAGAGTAAATTGCCATGACAATTATGAATTTTAATAGGTTATTGAGTTATATTGAGTGAGTATTAACTATTCTATCAGATGACGCTATTTTAATTCTACAAATCAATTATATTCTAGCCATTTTGTCACAACTATCAACGTGACGCATTTAGTCCATTAACAAAATCAATTCTGAATTTACTGAAGAGGGTTTTAACTTTATCGTTTAAAAAACCTTGGTTGTCGAAGTTCTTGTTATCCAATCCCTGTTTATAGAACGGTTATGCGTGATAACAAATTATCTTAAAGTTTGATTGACATCCAGGGACAGATTGAAAACTTTACTAGCTTGTAACATTCGAAGCGATACACACTTCTTCGCAGAATAAACTCTGTGCGGATGTATGAAGGATTGGTAAATGACTACTATATGTTAAATCTGTAATCTTAGGTCAATGACTTTAGCTGCCATCTTTATATCAAGCCCTAATCCGACCAAAGGTCAACCAAGGTCATCAAAATGGCGGATCCGTCCCATCATCATCAGATAATTCTCTGAGTGAGGAGTGTGTATCATGTCGAAAATAAAGTTAGTTGGTTTTCACTTCTGAGTGAATTGCTCAGACAAGGAATACGATTCAGCAATGAAAATTGGCAATGAAAATATTATTAATATCACTATTATTTATTAGTAGTATTTGTGTGTGTTATTTTTAACATTATATCACAAAGTCTAAGTTAGGGGAAAGTTTCTTTGAATATTCACTCATTACGCCGTTAGGGCGAAACATATCCCTTTGTATTGAGGTTTATTCCGTTTTTAGCTAACAAAGGATATTGAATATTCGTTTATGCCAATAAATGACAATTTATGTAAATTTTGTGTTGTAAGATTTAGGTACGATTTTGTACGACGGGCTGTCTCTAAGAGGATTTTGCTATAGACATCCCGTAGTACAGCTCATTATAACATTATGAATAATGTAATTTTCGCCCTAAACGGTTTGCATGCATCCATTATTATTTTGTCCATTAGCATTTCATTATATTATTAATCATTATTTATTCAATGAATCATTACAGTGATCATAAACTTGACAAGCAAACAGCTGATGTTGTGTAATTCGTTATATTTTTCATGACCTACATTTCCAAAAACAGCGTTCACCGAACTCATGTGTCGTCTACCGTCCCGGTTAACGAATGGAGACAAAGGTCACATGAAGTCACAAAGGTCATATGAGGTAACCAACATGTGGGTCAGTATCCAAGGAACATTGTATCCAAGTGTCATAAAAACGTGCGCACATTATGTAATTGCAATTGGGTTAACACTTAGGTCAATATTTTACCACACTACCAAAGCAACCCCTATGTACACTCTTGCAGTTGCAGATGACATAAAATACGTACTGCATTGTTACTTATTATAGTGGAGGAGCTGGGACCCAGGTCAAACATCATCGTTTACCCCTCACTACAGAAAGGGTTTGACACCTTCAGTAGTTGGTATGGACCCTTTACATCAATGCTAGGAAGGTATAGTACTCTCAAATCGTGGTATCATTTTTTCAATATAGGTCAATTTAAGTTTACACAGGGGTCATTTTTTTTAAATGCATCGTTGAAATGCATGCCATATTGTCCGTCTAGTCATAAGGATTCCAAAAATGTTTAGTTTCTACCATCTATGACCATTGGTTTCGGAGTTATAAGGTAAAAATGGCTAAAATGGCAAAAAAGGTCAATCTCTATTTGTACAGGGGTCAAAATCAGAAGTTGCTCCAATTTTTGTAAAATTGAAAGAAGTTGTTCATCTAGCTTAATGTGTCAAAATCAGGAATAGTTTGCACCATCTGCAATGCATAGTTACCATGTTATGGGACAAAATAGGTCATAGGGCAACATAATCCAATTGGTGTTGACCTTTTTTTACCCTTATCTCCGTAAGTAAGCATTTAACATAATACAAACTATACCTTTTATGAGTCCTCTTACCTCGGGCAATAATTTTCAAGTATTTAAAATATAATCAGATTAACTTTTAATGTTGACCCCTGTACAAATTTAGATTGACCTTTTTCTACCATATTCGCCATTTTTACCCTATAACTCCAAAACCAATGGTCGTAGGTGGTACAAACTATACATTTTTGGAATCTTTATGACTAGACGGACAATATGGCATACATTTCAACATGATTGGAACATTTTTTTTTAAAAATTGACCCCTGTGTAAACTTAAATTGGCCCCTATTGAAAAAGTGATACCACAATTTGAGAGTACTACCTACCTAGCATTGATGTAGAGGGCCCATACTAACTACCAAAGGTGTTAAACCTTTTCTGTAGTGGGAGGTAAACGAACTCCTTAAATAAGGCCCCCTATGATAATCTGCTCCTGCTCTATTAAAAAATGGTCACCCAAAAGGTATGTATGCACAACAGCATTCGTTCATTTTCCATCGTTTTCAATTTTATAAATCCAAATACGTCATTAAAGAGAGGAAAGCCATGTCGTCTCATTATAGTTCAACGGCATATCCGCTAATCATTAATGAGTAAAGATGATATCCACATAAGAGCTCTTTATAATGGCTATGTTTTGGGGGTCCTCATGACTCAATTATAGGTTGAGATTAACAATGTTCTGCTTATTTTCTTTGCACATTCTTTTCTGGGCAAACTATTCCATTCATAGGTTCTGGTTGCATTTACTCGTAGTAAATTGGAGTACCTCTCAATCCAATGACTCTGCTTGAGTTCTTAATACTCACTGAAAAATGATTGCAATCTATTTTATGGGTTTGGAAAGAACTTGTTTAATTTTGGTTTAGTATTAGTCTTTGTTGAATTAAACGTGTTTAAAAAGCCAATAATAATAATACTTGTTTTTGTTTAGTATTATTCGTTGTTATGGCACATTAATTATTAAAGCAATCTGAAAATTCATTGTTTGGACTATAAGTTGAGTTGCCATCATTGGGGAAAGATATCTCCTATGCACCTGAACCACATTCCAGTTGCCAAGTTGATTCCATTTATCGCGTATTTGGAAACATGGACGTGCTTCGTTAATGAATCGACACCGTAGGGTTATGTAGTGATTATTTTAATCAGGGTCTACTAGACTTTGGGGCGTAGACCAAATAACAAGCTGCATAACATATTCCATAGTCCATTCAAAGGGAGAAGACAAAACCCGGTGTAAAATTATTGATAAATTATTAACATGACATAACCGTCTGTTGCCCAAAATAAAACTTGCACATTTTCTTAAAAATGAATAAAATGTCACATAAATTTTTCTTTCATAATATCATTGACCAATGGATATGTATAGACTTCAGCAAACCAATGTTAACTAAAGATATTACAATGGGCCCGGTATGCGGAGCCATTGTTATAGCCAGGTGTTATCAACTCCACGATTCGGGTTGAGTAACAAAATACCCGTCCTCTTTCACAATAACTAACCAATTTACATTATGCTATAGGTCGTTGACCCTAAGTTTTCTTCTGAAAGCGCGGTAAATTGAATACAAATGAAGTTAAGCAATAAGTTACGGATTTTAATTCTGCACAAAGTTGTTAGGTCAAAGCTTGCCCAGCAACATTCTGGCATGATGTTTGTTTGTCTTTCTTCCTTTTCGAATAAATGATGAAAAACATGGACAAAGTTTATTGAACACGCACTATAGAAGCTCAAGATATATTTATTTGCGAATGAGGATAAGTATTTTGCGCTTACGTCATTAAAAAAAAGACTTCGTCTAAATCCACAGCAGCCAGCAAACTCCCGCTGTGCATGGATTACACCAACATCAGGTCACGCACTGCTGCCATTTCAAAACACGGACATTTTCTTCGCATTTCCAAAAAAAAAATCGATGACAATGTAGAAATATTTTTGTCTAAAATGGTTCCTTTTATACCACCCGAAACCGTTCAACAGAAAAACTTCTAACCGGTCACATAATTTTGTTTTAAAACCGTATAATCAAACCCGAATATCAAATTTCCACAGACGCCTACTAAAGTCTGTTGAAGAGACTCTTATTTGAACAATGACACTCATAACAATAGCTCAGCGGGATGTTTTCGGCTGCTGTGGTCTAAATCGGAGAGGTGAGTCTTTTCAACCGCCAGACAATATAACAATGGTTCTGCACTCCCAGATGAAAAGGAATCTGAAGTGTTTTTCTACACCGCATACCGAGCCGGTAATTGAATATCTTTAGCTCCATTGTTTGCTGTCTAGTGTATCTATTGGTCACTGATATTGGTGAAAATAAATTGAAGTGACATTTTATTCATTTTCAAGAAAATGTGCAAACTTTTATTTGGGGCAACAGAAAGATATGATTTTAATAATCTTTTATGAATTTTCGCCTGGTTTTGCTCTCCTCCCGTGATATGGGTTACGAATCGACAGCGCAGAAGGGCATGGCCCTTTGGCCCATACCCTATTTCAGTTTGGGCCAGTATAATACAGGTCTTTCAAAACAATCTCAAACAAAACCTAGCAAGTAGATCTTCATTTAGATTTATTTCGTATTCGATTTCTAAATTCCTATGGCATTGTTATACGGATACTATATTTAGCTGACATCACACGCGTAATATTGTTTTCTAAACGTCTTTAGAAACTCTTTGGAAGGTGTCTTGGCACCCTAGATCGAACGTTTATACAGTATTTAGGCAAATACCAATCGACATTATATCCAAACTTATCCCTCTCGTAACAACTGCCACTCAATGCCACCCAAGGCAATGCATTGCATATTGCACATTACCAAGTTAATCCCATCAGACGGTGATTTGAATGATTTAAAAGGTCTAGTAATAATACATATGGATGTATTAGAACATAAAATGGTAGGGCTGTTTTATTTCTAAGTTTTAGTTGAAATGCAATATCGAATACGGGATCCATAAACACTCTTAGATTCGTTTCCTCCATTTAAAAATATCTTAGTAACATTCCTCTGCCAGAATCTTGGCTTTTGGTAAACATACGCAGCTGTTAAGTGACATTGGCATTGTTATCACGTAACTCTATTTACTGACATTACATGTTGCCGTAGGTTTGTTAAAGTTCTCTCAGACTTAGGCAAATTTCGGGGTTATAGGTCCTTAAGGATAGTTTTCGAGGTCGCTGTAGAATTATGTTCTTGTTCGGTTTCTTGACCGTAGGTAAAACAAATGGATGTTTATCAATGTTGTCGTGACTCACAGATCTTACAAAAATAATAGTATAAATGTTGATTTCCTTGAAGCGTTTAAGGAATTTAAAACGCCTTTGTTATATTTTTGGATCAAAGGTACCGCTTAATGAACAAGTGGGGTGCAAACTCTTAAGGGTACTTCTGCCCCATGACACTCTTTCAACAGTGTCGAGTGGAATCATCTTCAAAGAGAAACCCTGTTACATAATATATATCTAGTAAACATTTTACTGCTTAAAGGCCGATTTAGATTTTCTAAGATAGGCGCCCTAAATATTCTAACAAATCGTTTTTATTGCATAAACGTAATACTTGTTCACAAAGTAATCACTGTGTGAAATAGCTAGACTTAACCCAATGCCCTTCCTATTGAAAATCACAGATTCGCAATAAAATTCCGGATCCGGAATTAGAGTGTCCTATAATTATTACTGTTATACCACATTTTACGATTATCTAAATCGAAATAAAACAAATCGTTTCATCTCAAACTTAGAAATCTAGAAGTTTTGGTGACTATCTTTAAGTTTCAGTGGCTAGAAAAGGAACAGTCAAACATCTCTGAGTCTTCAAATTAAACAAAAATACAAATGAGCTGTAGTAGACCACCAACTGAACTTGAGGTATCACAATGGGCACATTAGCACTGATGCCCTCTTTTTCCACTCATAAAAATAATGTGAACTTGATACATGTCTCAAGTTTCTGGAAGAGTTGGATGGAACATTCCAAACGAAGAATCAAACAACGGTGACATAATTTCTAGGTTGTAGCGTGTTTAATTATTATCTTTGTTTGTAAAACAAAATATGCCACATCTTCAAAAAGGTGTTCCAAATAAATCTTGCCATTATCGCTGGCTTTTACATCATCAATATATCACTTAATTTAACATTAACATGGGCATAACCCTATCATTATTTGGGTAATGGTTCACAAAACAACCGCTGTTCTTTTAAATAAAAGGGAATACGTGGACGGAGAGCAAAACGGACTACTTGATGTAAAGAATGCAGCTCGGCAGCAAATTAAAACTAATAAAATACGCTTTCCAGTATGTTGAGTATTACATTACTTAAAGATGCAAAATGGCTGACACAATCAGAGTCCATTTTTTTAACTCACCCTGTAAGAATATAGTATTTTTACATGTCTTTCATTTCAATATACTATGACAGAAATATAACCATCCGTTACACATTGTTTCACTCTCCGCTCTCTTTAAAGGCGACCTGGAAAGATATTAGTAATGAATTACTTATATTTAACATCAATACAAAACTGTTGCTCATGGGAACTCATATTTTTGAAAATATATTAATATATATTCACTTGATTACAATTCAACCTCCTAGACCTCGCTGCTTCTTGCAAGATTGACCAACACCAGAAACAACCCAAGTGTTTCTTTTGGGGAATTGCTACCATCATGAGAGCACAATCCTTATTTTGATTTCCATGCAAATATATGAAAACAAACATAACAGGAACTCAATCAGACAGCAGGTCACGCTGAAATGCTTTATTTTCTTTTTCACATGAAAACAATGGTGCAGCGCTGACCTCTCCAGTTGGTAGAAAACGTTTGAAACAACTTCGTTTTGGGGGCTCGTAAATACGTTCTTTCATTTTACAAATATTGCAGAAATATTGCTAAAAGTCTACTTCATACCTCAGATGGTATAATTATAATGATATTTTTGGGGTTGAAAAACAAGGATGAAAAGTGAAAAAAATCGTGTTTAAATAATGCGTGGTCTTGACAAATTCCGGAGCCCCACATCATTTTAAAGTTGACCAAATCATAAGGAGACATCTTATCTGTAAAAAAGTCTGTGCACGTGAAGCTGTATCTGTTTTGAGGAAGCGAAGACCACGGTTAGTTCATAGACTGCCAGTTTGAACATGAATTCCCACTATACTTTTACCATGCTAAAACATCACTGATTTGCACTACAAACCTGTGATGGGAATCAAACTGACTGGAACTAGGAAAAAACCCAAAGATCAGAAACAGACACCTCATAGAAAAAGTGTTTTATGCAAAATACACGCAAAAATGTGATTAGTCCTGCATTATGTAACGTGTGTTTTTACATCAGTGGTACGCTTAAATCATAGAATATATTCACACACATCCATATCTTCGAAATAGTACATTAATCGTAATTTCTCATTAAACGATAATAGTTCTTAAAGCGTTGAATGCTTTGATGCAAAATATTTGACAAATCATTTGTGATGGTTATGAATATTAACTCGAGAAATGACGTATCAAACACTGTTGGTAGCAGGCTAAGATTACTGTTATCCTGAAGACACCTAAAAAAAAATTTTTTTAAAAAAGGTATAACTATCATACGGTATAATATTTTGTAATGACAAAATAAGGGTCCAGTATTGCAGCTCAAGTTATTACTATATAAAGTAATATCCAGTAGTATTGTTTAAAGATTGTTATAACATTCTTATCAAGTACCTACAGCTTGTTGAATTAAGCCACTCAAAAATTAGCTGAAGATTTTAAACGGTCCAGAAACTTTTCTACTTGTACCTTTGATCCGACCGGTACTATCATCCATCCAAGACCTGTAATGCCAGACGAAAATGTACACTTACAGTATTGTTAATACCTGAAACGCGAACTCTCTCTCTCTCTCTCTCTCACTCGCTCACCGTCGCCCTCGCTCTCGTTCTCAAGCTGTTTACAAGTACTTCTTTAATGAAATGCACGAGACAACAAACGTATGTGGGATCTCGTACTAGCGAGATCCAGATCCATTACCGATGCCTGCATGTCGTCTGCTAATATACATTCTAGATTTTTGCAGAAAGTTTATTTAATTCCATGATGTGAAATAGCAATGAGAGCGCTAAGCCTGAGTACAGAATTCACTATATGTCATACTATAACACTCTGGCGAGAGATTGAGGCATTAGGCCAATGAAAGTCAATGTCATGTTTCCCGTAACAGGTTTTGCAAATCATAATGAGGCAATTATTTCATTTTTCATTATTCTTAATTTTGCAGTAACAGCCATTTCACCAACCTTCAGCATCCTCTAATACCTAAAATATTTTGTCAAAACACCACACTACATTTAGAAATGACTTTGCAATTGTTCTTTGGTTTAAAATCTACTAAATTCACATCACAAGATGTGATCACAAGAAGAAACCTTGATATATTTTCTTTAAAATACAAAATAATGAACTTTTTGGGGATTTTGGCATCTCAAACGCGGGCAGAAAATCATAACGCGGGCGGGTTACGGAAAACATAACATCGGCTTTCATACGCCTTATGTCTAGTACAACTAAATATAAAATGCTGGCTGCCGTTGAGATTAATCAAAATCCAATATTTCCATTTCCAAATTATGGAATAATCGAAATTTCCCAGTTATCGGCTTTCGCGATCACTTTATTCGAACGACTCCTGGGAGGGGTCCCCTGGGATGGCCCCTGGGAGGATCCCCTGGTAGAGCCCCCTGGGTACACATTCAAAACAAACTTGATACCTGAAAGTTACACGAGCGAATTATCACATGTGATTAACTTTGCCAAGTGGGTGAAATTTGATGTGTTATATATTCTTATCCATTTGGTGCTATAATTAAACTCAAATTTTACATATTTATAGAGTTTACTTGATTGATGTGGTACAAAAAATATTAGAAAGATTAACTATTCTGCATGCTTGCGATTCTTTGGAAGAATTCGTTGAAATGAAGAACCTTTTTTCTACCACTGTCGTAAATCCAATTAATATCAAAATTCACCCATTGCGTTTACGGTTAATGTAATAAGACTTATTAAACACATTTTTGATCTGTCTGTCCCTTTAGTGTTTAAGCCATGTTGTGATCCAATCACTGCAATGTTAGATAATCGCACCACTATCATATTTGGATATCAAATAATTCCCATGCTTAGCAACAAGTTAAATTAATTTTGCCATAAACAATGTTTAAACTGATCACAATTTATGTTCTACCGCATATTATGTATTAAACTTATTGTGCAATATGGTAGATGAGCTGATTAGTTTGCCATCGTAATTTACTGAAATGGTAAAAGAAACAGTGTACAGCACTGGTAGGTTTGATTTAGGGGCTTGCATTTGTGTTTCCCGAGTCCCGACGGGAATTGTTTCCAAAATTGACAGTCCTACCCTGAATATCACTCTAAATGGTTTACACGAATTGTTGTGGAAACTAGCTAATTACTGGCTTACATTCCGTATTCGACGTCATATTTTGGAAGGCCAATACCTATGGCGTCAAAAGTATTTCGAATTAAATAATTTGATATGTATTGGATACGTCTAAGTTTCAAAATACTGCAATCGTATAGAATTAAGGTACATGTATCTTGAATGTTTAACTCCTGGGTTACCTACTGTATTTGACGCCTATTTGTTTCCATAGGACGTGAGCTGGCAGCATAATGGAATTTGAATCTTGACCCTATACCAACGTATCCATCCCATCAAATTGTTTCTATATTTTCACCTGAATATATTTTCTGTGCTCCCGGTCTATCTCCTTTGTATTGCTACCGCAATAGTTCGACATTTATATCATGTCAAACACGACACAAAGTATCAAAGTATAATGTGTCCAAAACCTTAGCCCTATACTATGATATACAAAGCAATACCTGCGCCAATAATATTCATCCTCCACTAAGTGAAATAATTTCTACGGCCCCCTTTTAGTTCAAATCAGTACTTTAACCCCGTACACAATTTCAATGAGATCTTACGAATGAACACGTGTCGGCATTTGCAATAGAAATACCGACACCTATTTAATTTATCTTTGATGTCTGATGACCCGGTAATGGTTTTCTTGGATGACCGGTGAGTTTTGCTATGTGCTAATGTGGGTTCTCACCGTGAAATGGCCAAACAAACTTTAAGGGTCCAACCAGGTGATTTTTTAACCAATTCAGCAATGGATTATAATTTGCAAATTGCCCCTTAATAAAGCCAGAGCCTGTTCCCAAAATACACACAAAAAACATACTTTTATGCTCTTTGTTAGCACAGAAACTGTAACGAATTTGAAAAGAAATATGTTCATCACTAAAGTATAGGTAAGTTAAATGCTTTGTTAGATTGGCTGCAACCTCCCTCTAGGGTCCAACATAGAGATTCTTGTATCTCACTGTTTTTTCCTCCTCATCCTCCTTCTCTTCTTCTTCTTCTTTTTCTTCTTCTTCATCTTCTATTTCTTATTTCTGTCATACATGTATGAATGTCTCAGACAAGCACACAAACGCAAACTTGCGATATGATCAGATTGGTGTCAGAGGTCATAATAGGCTCACAGGGGCCAATGCATACCATTTACAATAGCTGAAATCCCAAAACTAATACTGTCATCTTGTAGGACTTGGTTAACACTACAATTGAGTCCAATATGACTTTGTCGTGTGACCCATGCGTTACACATCAAATCTTTTTACAGATTTATTTACAGATAAATCGTACTGGAGTAACTTTTTTTTATTTCAGCAATGTAAATGTATTCATGTTCTTCTATATATTATGAGCCAAAATATGGAAAAAGTCCTTCGGGAAAGTGGTTTTTCATTTTTCGGCGGGGGAATTGGGTGCGCGTTCCAAAAATTGGTTTTTAGACAACCATTTTGAATCGGTACAACCGATTTTCATTTGTTTTCCTGTTCTGTGGTCGTGTTGATGTACCCCATCAATGACCAAAGTTTTGGTAAAAAATTCCACCGGCAAAGTGGTTTTCATGCCCCCCCCCCTACACAAACGGGAGTCAAGTCAAGTCAAGTCAAGTCAAGGAAAACTTTATTACTCACCTCTTATCGCACATACAAAATTAAATAATAATTTACGAGATAATATATATACAAACTTACATTAATACAAACACACATAGAATTACTAGAAAACAAAATTATAAATCAAAGACAGCACTGCCACGTTGATGGTTTGAATTGTGGAGTCTGGCGGCCTGTGGAATGAACGAGCAGAGATATCGCTCAGTCAAGGCAGACGGCATCGCATGCGACCAGATCTCGAAATAAGCCGACCTGCCAGACGATCGTGTTCGAGCAGGATGACTACAGTCACCAATCACCTCCGTTAGCTTTTTAAGCAACAGATCAGCATAGGCCGCTTCGAAGGTCTGTCTTGGCTCACCGATAATCTTTCCTGCTTGTTTAACAATCCGAGCATTTTTTTATCCCTTTGAGCAACGTTCCCTCCCCAGCATAGCACGTACACACTTCTTTCAATACATTTTACAAATGAAGAGCGCCGCTCATTACTCTCATTGCTGAATGGTGACGTCATATTTGCGATACAGCTTGGGGAGATTTTGAAATTCTGTATTGTGTGTTCATGACGTTCGAGAGACTTTTTTAGACCTCTGGTGGTAAAAATTATATTCGCAATGATAATGGGAAAATCCGGTATGGTCTCGGCTATCGGAAGCTGAAAACAGAATTTAAATAAGACTTTCCGTTGTTCAGTGTTTGTGTTGTTTTTATGTCAGTACCGTTGAGACATGAGTCAATCCCGGAAATTGAGGGTTGAAAAAAGTACTCCTAAATAATGGTAGATTATGCGCGATATAATGTGACTAGTGAGATCTACTATTTGTGTCGGTATTACTTAGATCATTCCTGAACCCACAGTGTCATCATTGCAAGGTGACATTCACTTTAAATAAGGTGACAATGGAAATATGCATGGCTATTTTCCGGCAGTGGAACCAAGTTTGAACTGGGAATTGCAATGGAGTATTGATTGCTGTCATAATTATATGCGCGGAAACGTGTTTGTGGGCGCGGTCAAGCATGGTTTGCATGACACGTACAATGTACACACATTCGATTTTGTGTATATTTAGGTCAGTCACCCGAATGTACTACACATGCGCGAATTCAGCGTCGGTGACTTGTCACTAAAATTTGTTATACAGGCGTTGTTTGTGCATAGCAAGCAGCACTTCCACACACTAGCGACGACGGATTCATAGAAAATGACAAGAACTCGTCTACATGGAAATAGTTCAGCTTCCTAAAACAATACATTCTGACGTTAAGTTTTTTGATGAGTGAGTCTATGAGATTATGCCATGCAAGTTTCTCATCTATTATGATGCCATGATATTTATATGATGGCACTCGCTCGATAACACTGCCTTTCAAGACGATGGGACTGGGAATCGAACTCAAAGTCATTCAGAGTGCACAAGACCATATACACTTAAGCGTTAAGGGGATATTACTGGCGAACTTGTAAATTCATTCATATCTGCCATATGCAATATAGCTTGATAACTGATAACGCAAACGCTAACTCAGTGTCTTACCATACTGTTACACATTTGGGGGTCATGTTTTTCATTTAAAAAAAATGTTAGCAGAATGCGTGTGTTTCTATTTGTTCCCTACGAGCAGGATTTAGGGGGTGCAGGATTTTGTGCAAAAACATAATCAGCAAAAAGTGGGCCTTTTGCCCATTTCAGATTTTTGCCTAGTTTTAAAATTAATTAATACCGAAAGGTCACTGTTACCAGTCCAGGGAAAGAATATGAAATATTGAGCTCGTTTCTTCTCATCGCGAGTATTCACAGTTTATACCAATTTTACTGATGTGTCGTCTGTTGTATATCTGTTGGAATGCTATATCCATGATGCAACTTGATTAATTAATCGAATTCGGGATTGTATCGCTTTCAAAGCAGCAACATAATAACAAAAACGTGAAGCAAGGTAATTATTACCGCAGTGTTAATTTATAAATTAGTAGCGTTGAAGTAAATACTGCCAATCATTCATACTATATTATTTGACTATCGCTCAAATTGAAGAAAAAACTGACATTGTTCAATGCACTCTTTAAAGGCGCTGCTATCTATAATAGAATTAGGGAAAAAGTAAGTAAAGGGGAATATTATCGTAAATAATAATGAAATTTGATTTATTACTCTATATGGAACACTAAGAGTGTAGGCTTATTGTCTTTGAAACAAGTGGAGTGACTCAAGATGTCTTCCGACACGAGTACAAGCCGTTACGACGACACGAAATTGTACTATAAAAATATATCCCTCAAATCGAACATGATTTTGATACCAGTGGATAGCTATGGTCCTCCTCTTTCCATTGATACCAAAATAGGTACCAACATACCTAGTATGGCGTCACAATGACGTTATCAAGTCCGCGAGTCGGCAAAATTGGCATCTTCCACAGAAAATAGGCGAAAATCCAATTTTGCGCTAAAAACGTAGGAATATCGGATTTTCATGTGGTTCTCAACTCTAAATGATGGCAATTGGCTAGTTTTACATAAACGTAGAGTTTTAGAGCCATACTGTGCATAATATTTTCAAAAAAGCACCATAAAATATCCTTGGGTTTTTTTTTTTTTTTTTTTTTCCCCCCCCCCCCCCTTGGTAAGATGAGGGTTAAACACTAAGAGTAGGCTTATTGTCTGTGAAACAAGTGGAATCCCTCAGGATATCTTCCGGTATTAGTACAACCCTTTACAAGGAAATTAAATTATATTAAAATAATATCGCTGAAATGGAAAAACTGACATTGTTCAGTTAGATCATTAAAATCACTTCTATCTATAATAATATAGTATATAAATATAGCAATATTATTAAATTCATTACTTTGTAGTGAACACTACAAAGTAATGAACTTAATTACTACTATATACTGAATTTACCGGACCAGTTAGCTCGGTTGATTGAGCGCTTTATTCTGAATCCCTAATGCGATCGAACGCCGGTGTGAAAGTAATCATAGTCCGGCAGGTATCATCTAGAGTCCGGGCTCCATAGACGACAACGGAATAAAGCGTGAAACTAATGTTGCGTGAAGATTCAACTGAATCGATTGCCCTATATTGTTCACCATTGTTCCCGGACTGTAAGCCCGGAGGATTATATCTCCTGCCACACCGGGTTCGAGTCGACCTGAGACCGTGTGTGCTGGTATTTCCCTGGCCAAGGTAATTACCGGTGCTTGTCTTCTCGACCCAAGGATTATTGGGTAACTGGTACTTGTGGGTTGCGATGGTTGTGTTGTAGGTAGATTTAGGGTTCTGCGCCTTTAGAGCTGCGTCACTGTATGCTTCCCAGGAAGTTGATAATGGTCGGAGTGTTTATGGGCCCCTGTGACCAGGGAAGCCTCTCAAAGTGTGCTGAGACCAGGTGCAACGAGAGATTTTTGAGGCACGCAAATATTGTGTCATAATAGTAATTTCATATAGACTAGACACTCAATAGATTTCTTACCTTGTATGTGGCTACATAAGAGAGAAAAAAGGAAATTCTGATTTGCTTGTATTTCAACATAAAACAAAGGCTGAATTTTGTATTGGCTCCTATACGAAATTAGAAATTTCAAAATTTTTGTACAAAAGAAACATTTCTCAGCTTAATCCTTTTAGATGGGGTTATTTTTGATGGAAAGCTTTACATCAGGGCAAAAATCAGAACTTTCGATTTTTAGGGACACCTGACATGTGAAATCTCTCGTTGCACCTTTAAAGTCGGTTTACTGTAGTGCACTAAAAATTGCCGCTTTTTAATTTTGTTTTTTTAAAAATATAACACCAAGAGTAGGATTACTGTTTTTGAAACAAGTGGAGTCCCTCAGGATCTCATGGTGTCTACCGGCACGAGTACAAGACTTTACGACGACACGAAAAGTCTTCAAGAGAGTATAAGGATCAGCACGGCTCAGTGCGTAACTATAACCATTTTTGTATAGCTGTAAGATCATATTTACTATCATCTTTTTAATGTGTTTCGAGATACCCTATTTTCAACCATATATACGATTATAGGCAGTGTAAAATAAATTTCGAACGTTACCTAACGTCAACGGTAGGATTTTTTTAGAATTTGAGGAGAATTTTTAAAATATTACCAAGGGAGGAGGGTTAGAATTTCAAAGGAGTTGTAACAAAAGAAATCTATGAATACCGAGAGCCACTTACCCTAGAAATGTAGCCACCGTCACCAACATCAGGTAACGAAATATTTTAATTTAAAACCCAGAATTAAGCCTTCTTCTAGTAGGGAATTCTAAATCGGAAATACACGCTGCTTCACATAATATTTCATCAATATTCATACCGAACAATGTCTGACCTTCATATCCGGACAATATTCCGTAAGAAAATTTACTAAAGAAGGTATTTGTTTCACAAAGATCAGGAATTATATTGGAAATCTTAAATTATTGATATCAATCTTTCTTTTTTATACAATCTTTCTTTGAAATGAATTCATCAATTTGTTTTTGACGGACATTTTTTACGACCTTTATCTCAATGTACGTCGTATAACCTAATAAAACATAATAACACCACACGTGAATGTAGTAGAAAAGAAACGTGTTATTGTAAGCGAAATATTTGATATCTGTGTTTGACTACATACCATTGTTTTATTAATAAAAGCGCTTACTCTGACTATATTAAGGTAGTGAAAATTCGTCCAAATCAATGAAGTAAGAGTTGCTACATGTTAGAATTACAAAAAATTTAATTATTTTAAATAATTGTCTTGTAAGATTTCGTATGTAAATCTGTAATTTACAGTAATATTTTTAGCAGATATAGAGGAGTAAAAAATATAAAGAAAGAAAAATAACATTCATAATAACGCTAATAATTGATCTTGAGACGGAAGCCGTTGTTTCCTTTCACTTGAGGCTGCTGCTGGCTCGGATGAAATTGAATTATTAACTATATTAAATCATTTCAGCCACAATTTATCCGTAAAATGGTTATAAATCATATATCACCCAATAATTGAGGACATGCTTGGAATCAATGTGACGGAGCATGAGAATTTCAAGCATTTCATTTTCACACGATTCTTCCGATGTCACCTTTGCATTTTAAAAAGCTAGAGAAAAAAAATATGCGTGTCAGCTAGAAATATCTCCGCAAATCAAGAGCTCATATATGGCTACTTAGGTGATTTATAAATACTAATGGAGTGAATTGCTACGAGCAGCCAAGGGGAAACAGATAAGATGGTTTTAGACACATGTACAACCTTAGACTAAAACCAATTAGATATCTGTATCAGAGGGGGAGGAAAATTGTGTACTCATTTTCTCGTTTATTAGCGAAAGGACAAATGTTTCCGTCATTCTTCCGTTAACCTATATTCTTGCATTTTAAAATTCACAATTGTACGCATAAAATAGCCTTACATCCACGCGCATGTAAATAACAATAGAGTGATGAACTTGCTCTTGCAAAGGCATGCAAATAATCACTCACCTTACATACTTTAATCCGGGGGCACTTACTTAGGAAATGGATATGGGTGTAAGGCTGGCGCTTCCAAACCCACGGGCATTCGGTGACAGAGGACTCCAAAAATAAGGGTTCTTTGGGTGAGAGACGGCCAAATTGGCTCAAAATAGTTTTTTGAGGTGACAATTTTGCACAATTTTCATAAAAATGCGGTCTTAGGGTAAAACTGTTACAAATTTTCTAAGAAATAGAAGTATTTTTTTTCAAAAAATGGGGTTATTGGAACGATGCGCGTCACCTTCAAAATGCGAGTGTCACCCCGGGCCTCTCCTATTCACACACATACACACACAAAACACACACACACACACACCTATCCAAACACACGCAGAAACACACATACACCCAAGAACACACACATTCATATTTTATTAAAGTTTTCGTGGGTACATCAAAAACAAATTGCCTAACAATATATGATTTTCCTTCAAGGATACCATGCTTGAATTCAATGTAACAAACGAACATCTAGAGGTTTAGATAACATAATCGTTGGCACCTCCTATAGGAGAAAATCAATTTTACAGACGACTTACAAAGATGCCCCCTTAAGGCCATACTCGATAAATGTCAGTGTGTATTTGCGCCCAATTACAGTAAAGTACTGGCCGACTATTCAAAAGTTTGCAGTCCTGAATACCTCGGTAAGTATTAAATTTAACCTCAGCAAGGATTGAGCTACGGGGTTTTACGATACCCGAATTCTTGTCGTAATTCAATATGTCTGTAGTGCTGATCGTAATATTAGAAATATTTTTTAAAAAGAACTTTAAAACAATCGATTACTAACAACAGACATGTTATTACATATTGTACTTTGAAATGATAAATCAAATTTCTTCTGTTTCTTTCTCATTACACTGTTAGAGTTTATTGAAAAACATGCATCTAAAACCAATTCGTTCTCTCTCTCTTAAACAAAAGATGCTCATTACATATCTATCTGTTTTTTTACCAATGAACTGAATCCATATGACATAAAAGTCGTTAGGTTAGTGTAGAAACACGCTATACCTATTTTTGGTGATTTTTATTGATGAACGTCGCTGCCAAAGCCAACATTGTTAAAAAAGCTTTTTATCCATTTGAGCATGAATTTCTATAGTATCAGCCTCTGACAGACGATCTTTAAAAATACACTCTAAAATACACTGTAGATCTTTCTTACAGATAACATAGTTCTTATATTAAAAATCATGTAGATATGCAGATGCATATATACACGTAAAGATAAGCTTTTCCCTTGTTTTAGATTACTGATAAAGTTGTCTAAATGAAGATGCGAAAAGCACAACCGGGGCAGTTGTTCGCATATTGACTTCACACCTTTTCTAACCTGTCGAAAACGGTTGAAACATAACAAAATTGTAGCATTTTCATACGCTTCTAGATATCACTTTAAACTCGCATCTCTGACGGTAAAATGTGAATATTTTCACCCATAAAAATACACACTGGACAAACTCATAATTATGGTTCGCAATAAAATATGGCAATAAAAACAGTCTAAAATCATATTGATAATATTGATGTCAATAAACTGTTTTGAACTGAAGCGTGTGTTTGCAACTTTGTCCACCAGCGTACTCGGGTTAAAAAAAATCTACGAAAATGTCAATTTCACAGCCGAGAAAATCTGAACAAATTTTAAAAATTACAAGCATTTTCTAACATTGCATATAAATTTACGGATATTTCTAACAGTGTACGCGTATAACATAATAACCAAGATGAGAGAAACGAATCTTTTGATAGTAATTTTAGCAATAAAAAGCTCCCGCATAATGAATATTCATTAACACTTACACGACTTAAAATAATGCAATGCAATTTATCAACTTCAACAGATTACCTTTCACAAACAAATGGCGCAAACTTTGGAAAAAATAGCGGAAATGCCATAAATTACATAACTGTGTTTAAGAAAGCTAGTCAAACTGCTCCTCTTATTTATAGTGTGAATAATTAGAAGACAAATCATATTGCCAATCATTTGAAAAGGGGACATGGGTTGAAAAATAGATTTGGCTCAGTGCGCCTCACCACTATTGACATTTTTTCATGAATCGGACACACCATTTTACGTACAATATATCGCATCACCCTTTTTTGGTTCGAAATAATCATTGCGGAAATAGAAGGTGATATTAGTGTATGAATATATGAATATTAAGATATTGAATAAAAACAGCTTTATATTAATTTCAGCTATTTAGGAGCAATCGACTCTTCCATTGAGATTTTGCTACACCTCTTTTCAAGATATAGATCAGTAGATAAGGTCTTCAATATAGATTTTAAAATGAGCCTAATATTTAACTTCCCTTACTATTCCAATAATTGTAAGTTTTGACCCCAAACAAATTACATAGGAAAAAAATGGGTGTTCATATACTGTGAAATGGTCCAAACTAATATATTCAAAGCCTACCAAAGGGCCCAAATCAACATTGTGGAATATGTACAAAAAATGAGGAAAATTTTGTATAGGGGCACTGACGTGTAAAGTTTACGGGCCTTAAAATTCGAGTTTTTGCACCCACCCGGTGATTAATTTTTCAAGATACACCTTGACGGGAGTGGCCCCTGACTAGGATTAGCTATGTTTCCGCCCCGAAAAGTTGCACATTAGCGCGTAATGCCTAGTTCAAAATGGCGGTCATTGTTTAATGAAAAACTGCCATTGTATTTTCATTAAAGATAGGAACTTTATCCCGGATTAAACGAAATATGTTTTACCTTGCTGAAGAAGGCTTAATCATTTAGCATCCAATATACGTGTATGTGTGTATATATGTTTGTGTATTGTGTACATGTATGTTTATGTATGTTTTTAATGTGGATAATGTCTGTATGTATGTGTATTTATAAGTTTGTGTGTATGTGATATGTGTAAGTACTTTGCTTTTTCTTCAAACACTTCTTTTGCCACTTCGGTCATTTGGTACTCCCTTAATCGCGTCTTTAATTTTAGTCTCACTCTTTTTTGTCTCGTTTGTATTTCAGCATCAAATGTTTTTAAATCTTATATTTTCCTTGACAGCTTCTAATGTCATCATTGTAATGTTGTAATATTAAGTAAGTTACCTTAAGTCGGGGGCCTCCTCCTCCTATAAGCTCCCAGGAGTTGTCCGGTGGAGGTCCTAGCATTCGATATTCTTCTCCAATGTTCAATTAATTTATTTTCACATCGTATCTGTTCTACTTTGTACATAATTCACATTTATTTCTTTGTAATCTTTGTATTTGCTGAATAAATTGATTTGATTTGAGTTGCATATTGCCGCCGTAAAAGGCATGTTTTTTTAAATGCACTAAAATTGGCAAATTGCTGGGGTAAGGAATCCATAATATTTTGAGAGCACCAAAAAGATAATTAATGACATCTGTATATTGCGGACTTGATCTTAACTCATGATGTCGGCGGTTAAACCGTCCGGTGGACATAAATCAAGAAAAAAAAATCAATGCACGTTCTTTTGGACATAATAAGAAACATAGGAAAACTATTGACAACGATAACAGTTTTCCGCAATTTTCTCTCGTAATTCTGGACACTTGCAGACATCTCAACATTAGTTGACGCGGGGACGGGAAGGAAGATGACTCGGCAGTAGAGAGGGAGAAGAGCCGGTGGGACAAGGTCAGAAATAACAATAGCACGTGACGTGCTCGAAAGAAAGTAGGTCACCATATAAATTTTTCTTCCAAATGTAGACAACTCTTTTTCACTTTGAAGCATATTTTTTTTAATTTTACTGGGAAACACCTATGACGTCACTGAGTAGTCACTGAGTAAAAATAACAGGCCACAACCATTTATTATTGTTTTATTGTATCAGGTTGATATATGAGCTGTTGTCTTCCTATGAACTATTACAGAGTTTAAACTACGTTATATGGCCAGAGTAGTAACAACATTACTTGGACAAGTTAATACCCCGCTTTAATATTTTAACACTTGGAAACTGATTTAGAGTCATTATTAGAAAGGGTGTGTAATAACGTGAAAAGATGATAGGGCTGATTTCTTTCTGATTTACGTAACTAGAGCGAATGAATATAATCACCGCCACTCTTGAAAAAAACAGCACTGTAGTACAATATAAATGCCATGAATTCTTTATGGAGCTCCGAAAATATCACCCAAGTTCTTATTTCAACAATTTTCCATTTTAAGTTCATTTAGCAAATATGCCTCCGTGCGGCGGCCATCTTGGACCGCTCGCCCCCCCCCCCACTAGAGTTTAAGCCACTGCAGGAAGTTAAAAACTTGAGTTCGTGTAGTCGTGGGGAATAAATTTCTATCTTAATGAAATTAAAATAAAAAAAGAACCTTAAAAAAAAAAATGGGCGGCCATTTTGAAATGGGCAGGACACGCTAATGTGCAACTTTTTAGGGCGGAAACATACCTATAGTAGATTCAAACCATTGTGTCACCTCTATTACTTCTTCGAAGGTAGGAGTCTTGAGAGGGGTGTGCAGTGTGTGAAAATTAAAATTCAAATGCTGTTCGAACATATAACATCCCTCGCCGACAGCAGAGAAAAATCATCAGCTCAATGAATCATTCAAGTCCAAAAAAACGCATTGTATGGCTACTTAACGCTCTCACTACATTCTGACTAATCCATTTGCTTTCAATGACTATTCAATGTAACAGGTGAATGATTGCTTATCTGATAGAGGGCGTTTTTTTTATATTTTGGATAGAATGGAACACAAAGTCTTTGCACTCTAGTCAAGAGATGTTAACGATAACATAAAGCAAGATTTTTATTTAGTTATGTAAACTGTGAATCGGGACACATTTCTGCCTCCCTCCCACTAATCGACGCTATCAAAATTTTCCTCTGGGACACGATGGGTTGAATCCACTATAATCAAAAATCTTACGATGGCGTTCATGGACTATTTTATCCATCTGTGATCTGCTGTAGAATAATATTGAATACAAGAAACTATGAGATATGGCCTAGTGATCTCCATAGACGCTAACTCCCATTCTATTTTGGCAATCGTAAATATAACAAAATTCATTAAAAAAATCAAACAGTAATATATTTTCGGTCCTTGTACAGTTAGATGACTAGTGTGACATCATTTTGTGGTCGTCTTTGGGCAAGGCAGAATCGGCATATAGAGATTAAAAACCTTTGGTTGTAGTGAGTGCTAAATGAGGTATACTTGAGTGGACTCCATTCTATGTTTGCCCTTATTCCGTCATGGCTTGTGTGTCTAATTTAACAACATAAATGTCACACAAATATACTCTCGTAAACTTGTTTGTGTGTGTGTCTGTCTGGTGTATCTGCGCTAACTAGGCGAAATACAAGCAAACTCAGCGAAAATCATATGACGCGCTGTGTACACACAAATTTTACCCCTAATACCCTGCATGACTTTGACCCAATTTGTAAAAAAACTGTCTGTGTGTATCTGTATGTGGCAAACATGTTGACTTTGCATTTCAACCCTCTTTCACTCTCTGCCAAATGTTTGGACAATTTACAACCAAACTCGGTCAGTAGAACCACTGACTCAAGCTTATAAAATAACTGTCGGATCCGTGAAATAACAATTGCCGTTAATATATAACATGTACTGCTGTTCATTATTCATTACGGATTCCGTTAATTTTTACGGTTATTTTTACAGTGCAAAAGCAAAAAAGCAAAATTAAATTTTTGAACTAATTAATTTAATGAACATGATGGTATATTTTAATCATACGCATTCCACTGCTTGAACTAAACGTGGTTCTTTAAAAAAAAAGTTTTTCCAATACAACTCTGGAAAGATTGATTCTGCTGTTATTACTAGTAACATTATTTTTGGGTTAACAATCATTTTTTTTTCTAATTCGAATTGTCGTATCCGGATTAATGGTTCCTCAAGGCCGTTGGAACAAATCTGTATTACCATTATATAAGAAAAATGTATCATGGGATTCGCTTGATCCTAGTTTATCGTTCAATAATTAATGCATTTTGTGTGGTTTCTGAGGTTTACACACCGTGCAGTAGATGACCTCTAAAAGCAATATGCAATTGTATATATTGTCGTAAAGTAGAAGTATGGCGTTATTTTGAATTTTACTTACCCAACTGAAGACATAATAAAACAAACACATTTTGAAGTAGGCCTTTTTTCATATATGATTGTGTATATTATAAATAAAAATCCATGAATACACTGATACAAGTACCTACATTCATACATACATACTGCATACATATACACACTGTCCCCCAAAAAAACTATACAATCAAACTAAAAATTATAAAAAATATAATTAATATAATTTGTGCATATATAAACTGTGCAAACTGTGCATATATATACTGTGCATTTCTGCGATATATTTTTCCACTTAATATGTTAGACTAGTTCCTAAGCTAAATCATCCGTTTTATTCCATCCAATTTGATGGATCCTAACCGGAGATATTGTCAAAAGAACACAAAGGATAAAATATCACTTGGGCCACTTTCACTTAAGGTTAAAAAACTAAAGGTATAAGGCATGTAACATCATTGTGAGATTCAACCGTTTTCAAACAAAAGAACATTGTACAGATCAGGGTGAAGATATAATCACGCATTGAACTAATCAATATATTATTATTCAACAGTGAAACACCAAAAATATTTTGTAGGTGAAATGGGGGACTCACTCTCACGGGGACAATAATCAAAAAATTCACGTACATTTTGGGAATTTGACTTCTGTAACTAATGGAACAGCCACAATTCTCTGATGGGGGACATATGTGCGGACAACGCTCTAATGTGAGGGGACAATTTACCCTTCCCATATTCCCCACTCTGTCCGCGATGCCAGGGAGGAACATAGTGAAGAAGGCACTGTTGAACAAAGGAAAGGATGGTTGCATGGTGTTCAAAGGTCTCAATTTACTTTCAACAAGGGTGTTTTATGGTTCTACCTTCTGCAGAAACCTGGAGTAAAGCTGAGACAACAAGACTCTTTGAACTTGAATTTCCCAATGCTACATGTACTTATTGGCAATTTCGACATTATAAAGTTATAAAATATGTTATATAACAAGAAGTAGACCTATTTCTTATTTTAAATTTCAATAAAGAATATCTTGAAGATGATTTTCAATGTCAACTGTGTTGATATCACTATCAGAATAGCCGAAACTGGCCCAACAGGTTTTTCAAGTATCTCAGATAATTGGTCGTAACTCCTACCCAGACCCGCAAATTACACAGACCCGCAAATTACACCAACTAAAAATCCAATGAAGTTGAACCATTCTTAAAAAAAAAAAAATAGTTAAAACGGCACTGGCACACATTTTCACAAAATATGAAATTTCTTCAATTTGCTCTCAAATGATAGTCTAGGACATTGGAAGAACACATAAAAAAACAAACCCCGTAACATATAGGAAATTGATATGGGATAAAGAACATCCATGTAATTTTGTAGGAGGCAACTTTAAGTTTTCGCAAACTTTAAATCAACAATGTGTAATTACATGAACATTTTGACTCGTACTCAACTGATATTAAAACCACAAAGGTTATAAGACCGTCAACAGTGTGCATAGCATTATAAGGAGCATGTGAAAACATGCATACGCGTGCGTGTTCTGTGTTAAAAAAACGCACATTTTCAGTCGTCTGCTTAATTTAACGTCGCCGGCGCGTTTAAATTACAAAATCGTTCTATTTACCCATAGGAAGCTGATTTGGTCTTAATCATTTCGGGTGAGGACTTTTATATATAAAAGCTTTACAACCATGCAAAAAATATCGATTTTGAAAAATCTTGCAGGGCCACACGCTTTTTCAAATGTGCCAGTGTCTCTTTATTAATAGTGAGTATGAGAGAAACTTAAGTTCTTGTGCAAAAGCAAAAATCTGTGATTGTATATTTTTTTTTTTTGGGGGGGGGGCAGTCTGTTAACATACATTCATACATATACACATACATAAGCACGCACATAACCTACATATACGTTACTACACACATACCTATACATCCACACTCGGCACATCATATTTACACGTACATATTCACCACACACATGTACACCACGCACATCCCTCCAAACAAAACTACAAATTTAAGATTGTGTGCATTAAGTGAAGACCATACGACAATGACGTTGTTTTTCCTGCATGCAGTCAGAGTGATTTCACGCTCGTCTGTAGTTAAGATGACATGTTTAAACTGCAGTGTTCAATTATTTCATAAAAAGGGTAATTTCAAATGAAAGCATTGAATCATAAAAGAACGAGACAAGCTATATCCAAAGCACTTTTGACAACATCCACATAAGACGAGACATGGCAACCTTCTGTAATTTTTGAGTATCAATTTTGGCTTGATCGCCAATCAATCTCCCTTGAGAAATTCCTTGTAAAATTGGTGGAACTACAATGGGTATCTTAGGGAATTTTGTTTCGTAGTCTTGCGATCAAAAAGTTCAATTTTGCACTATTACGGGTTATCAAAAAGAGCAGAGCCTCACAAAAATGTAATGTTGTGTCAAAATAATTAGAATTGAAACTTAAAACTACTTGTAAGTGACACAAGTTATTGAAATGTTCCAGCCGGTTATAATTGCATCAATATTTGATCAAATGAAGATTTATTTATTTATTTATTTATTTATTTATTTATTTATTTATTTATTTTTTTTTACTTTATTTATTTATTTATTATTTTTTATTTATTTATCACAACAGTGTAACATGGGTATCCCCCCCTCAAACTGACCTGACGGCTTGGGAAATGAACCCCGGGGAGATGGGGAAGACTCAGTTTTCATCACTAGTTCTTAAACAAAATTAAGTCAGAATTTACTACCCAATTAAATCACAGTACGTGGCCCTAGCTACCGGGGTTTGAACCGGGACCTTCAGCACCAAAGACGAATATCCTAACCAGTGGGCGACGCTTTGTTTTTGTTTATCCCTACTAATGGACTGACCTTTGACAAAGTTTCTTTTGACAGCAAACCATTTTAAATCCACTGAACCTTTATTAAGAATAATGAGCATCGGTCTCATGGAACTCCCCCTTATCAACAACGGTATAATGTGGGGTGTGAGGGGCAAAATAAAAATGACAAAGAACTGCAATCAGAAGTATTTTCTATGGTACCGTACTACCCATAGTACCTGGACGGGACATAGACAGTATTCAATATACAGCCAGTTGGTGGACAGTACTACAATAGATTCCCCTGTCAATGATCCATGTTGCAATCGCTAAAACATGGATCGATGGACAGGTGAATGTCTTGTAGTCCTGGAATCAATGTATGCATCTTGTCCACCAATATTTCTGGTGGCTGACGTCATCTTGAATACGATCTATATGAAAACAAAAGAAGAATCAATTAGCTCATTTTGAATCGCTCGAAAGAAGAGCCCATAGCGATCTATTGATAGCTATACTATATCTTTTCTATGGACAAAATCAAGTATCTGGTGAATTTTCTGTGTCGTGCAGTCGCGGTATGCCTGGTGCTTCTCTCCCAAAGGGGAGTGGTTGCCATCCACTGTCCATCACTTTGGGATCACCCTTTATATTACTTATACCCCGGTAGGATATTTGTTTTTGCATTAAAAATTGAAAATGTCAACTAATAATTACAGTAATTTGGCACCATTTTTTTGGGGGGGGTTAGCAAGGCCGAAAAGACCTGAAAGATTGGTAATCACCCCCTTCGGTAAACGAGGGTTAAGGCAATCATTTTGCGGTTTTTTTTTCGCGGAATCACTGAGTGCTATAGCAAACAAATGCAAAGCACAAAACGCATACTATATACCGCAAGGTTGGAATCTTATTACCTGGAACTGTCGTCGCTGTTTGTGAATGATCCACTATGTCAGGCACCAGTATAGCCTCCTTCATAAATAAGTAGCCGGAACCTGTCGTCTGCTAGGGGTAATCTCGATATTCCGAAGGTTCATTATTCCGAAGGTTCGAAAATGGGGTTCGCTATTCCGAATCTTAAAAAAGGTCGTCATTCCGAATCTTAAAACGGGTTCGCTATTCCGAATCTTTAAAAGGGTTCTCTATTCCGAATCCTAAAAAGGGTTCGCAATTACGAATCTCAAAAAAAAGGTTCATTATTCCGAATATTGAAAAATTAAGTGTTTCTAGACCATAAAAGCGATATCCTGAATGGGCTGTTTTACCGCTTTCCCGGGGTTTTTCTCAGCAACGGAAAGTGCTAGAAAGCTCAAACTTTCAGTGTTTATAAATCATAACATTCTTTAGTGCGCTACAGAGTCCTTTTTTGACATTTGTAACTTATTATTGAAAAAATAATATTTAAAATTCAAAACTCTCCACACATAATGATAAAAATTACACAAAATTGATATTTGATGCATAAAAATTGTGATTTACATTATAAAATCTCCAAAAAGGGCTCTGTAGCGCACTGCAGTATCTATAGTAGAACACCATATCCAAATTTCAACCCCCTACTACATTTGCTTACGGAGAAAAATCCTGGGATTTACATGAACCCCCAAATCCAAGATGGCCGCCCATTATTATGCGAATGAGGCGACCTTTGACCTTGCCCTTTTATTTTTCGAATATCTTCACCCAGTACTAATGACCGTACCATGGGATCAAATAGGATGCAAAAGTGTTAGATTTTTATTTTATTGATGTACTGTTCCCTTAAACTAGAGACGAATTCTGAAAACGTGTGCCTTTGTTTCATTTATTGACTTTTTCGGGACTGATCCACTTTGGCTGATGTGGAAAATATGCTTACAAGAATATTGAAGCATGTTTGTATATTAGCTTCCCTATCCATTTGAGTACAAAAAAATACCCCTTTCTACAGGAGTGATTTTGAACAGTGAAACAGCACATTTTGCCAATTTTAAATGTTAAAGAGTATTGACATTTTCTTGTTTGTATAATCTCTAAAATGAAGTACGGCAGTTTACTGACCCCCAATCAATTCGATTTGATAACAATTAATAAAATGCACGCGGCATTTTGGCTATTTAATGTCATTCTTAAAGCAATTGCCACCTGGGTTACATCGATAAAAGAGCGTTTTTTCCCTATGTTTTTCCTATTTTAAGAAGCAATTAGGACATATTTATTTGTAAATAATGTAAACATTGTATGGAATCGATTTTAGTTGAAAGCGCCACATAGATTGTAGTTAACAATGAATTACTTATCTTAATCTATTCCGGAGGAATGCTTGCAGCTATTCTTATTTTGACATCATATGCATCTAAAACTATGGACTATCATTTTGCCCAAAATGGCTGCCAATAAGAAATACAAATGGCAGTCAAAATGCAATTTTTATTTGACTAAAATCGTGTATTTTACATGGATTTGTTAGCCATCTTGAATTTTCCAGCTGTTTTTAAGGTAACCGGTAGCTATATTTAATTAAGTAATCAATAATTGTAATAACACCGTTTAGAGAACGAAATTATTACCAACAATACAGTTAAAGTAATACATTACTGTAATTAACCTAAATATCAGCCATTTTGATTTTTTAGCCGCCATTTTGAGAAACAATGATAGCCCTATATGCTTTATTGTAGTAGCTCAACAATAAGTTAACCCTCGTCTACCTGAGCCATTTTTGTAACAAAACTCCCGAAGGGGGGGTGGTAACCACCCCCTGTGATTTTCGTTACTGAACACCCGATTCCTGTAAATTTGGTACCAAAGGATAGCTTAGAGTTTTTTCTTTCCATTGGTACCAAAATAAGCACTAACATCCCCATTATAACGTCATCATGACGTCATATGTTGAAGAAAATACGAAAATACTGAATATAGGGTGGAAAATTGATATTTCGCAATTTTAGCGACTCAACACCTTATTATAGCTCTAAAATGCTGTGCCATGCACTTGTTCACTGGGTCCTATAGTATATTTATTAACTCCATAGTTTGATAATATAGGGTTGAATAGATAAATATCATTTATAGCGACGCCATCTTGGATTTCTCAAAACGCCCAAGGATGCCCAGGTGGCACCAAGAGAAGATATCAGTAGCTTCCCACAATGCATTGCTTCCAATAGAGGGTTTTGTATAGGTACTGATGTGAATCGTTAGAGATGAAAAATGGCTAAATTAACAGTACTGATCACAAGCTTGCAAGCTTGAATGTTTCATCTCTAACGATTCACATGACTACCTGTACAAAAATCTCCATTGGAAGCAATTCATTGTGGGAAGCTACTGATATCTTCTCTTGGTGGCACCCGGCAGATTCTTATTCTACACACCCTAATCTATCATTTTCAGCAAAAACATTGTATATATACTCAACTGTACGGTCACATGAACGTTCTCACTGACTAACACAACAACACACACTAATAAACTCACAACACAAAGATAGACACACAACACAAAATATACACAACGAACAGACCCACAGACACACACCAACACATGATTCTCTAATAAAAATGAAATACTTCTTTAATATGACATTGTTTGAAAATACATTACAAATGTCATTTCAAGTTAGTAAATATCAAAACTAAAAACATATGTGAGAAGGTAACAGCCACTACGTGTCAATATGATCATACTTACGTTATATTTGGAAAATGTAGGTCGATGTAGTTTACCAAGTGATTTGATGAAAGAAAAACGTAGGCTGTAAGAATTTCATAATTCAATAATCAACCCGAGAGGCTTCGTAAGGGTGGGCAGGAAATTCGAAAATATTGCTAGTAGTTTATTCAATGTTAACAATGGTCAATTCATGAATATTTTATGGATTTGAAAGAAAATCAGTGATACGAGAAAGAAATATCATTTACACTGTTATCGGTTTTGCAAGCTTTTCAGTAGTGATCCAAATAGGCAAAGATTACGTTTTGACCATATATGGAACAGTTGAACTTATTGGTTATTTATATTTATTAGGGTTAGTATAGTGTTTTATTAGGCTTACGGCGTCCATATGACCAAACAAGAGCAATGGACAATACTTACAACAAAACAACAATGCAACTGGAGGTTTTAGAGAGATGTATCAAAATCAGCCTATTTTGCATATACATTGGATACCTGGAATTATATACATATAGATATACCTTAGAAAATATGCAAATAGCTGATATGATAATTGGTATAGCAACTAAGATTAGTAAAAAAGTGTAAGAGAATGACTGATTTGTCTATGTAAAGTGATATTACAATCTTAAGAGCGTGACCGAGTGCATTTTAATACGAAAACTCAGGATGACCATTTGCACCTGCTTCTAAGTTGGGACAGGTAGGTATGGAGTATTAGTGGATGGATCTAATGGGATAACAACATGTCAGAGTACAAAATATTTACAAATTTGGTGTTTGAGTTTAAATTCCCTTGTTCCTACTGTTGAAATGTCCACTTTATGTCAAAGTTCTTTCTTAATCTACAAATTTATCACAAGATAGATAAGTGTCTTTGTTCTTTTAGCAATTTATATTAGTAGAGTTTAAATATTTGTATAAACCCGAAATCTGTTAGTTCTTTTGTTTGCCGTAAGCTTGACTTTGAAAACAACCGATGTAGAGTGGGGCGATTTTTAACAGGGTAGAGTCAGGCATACCCGTAGTTAGTAGAGGCCTCAAAGATATTCCATTCTGATTCTGTTGAGACAAAATGACTAGCACAAACCAGATTTGATTACATTGGTTATGTTGTTGAATCTTTCCAAAAAGTAACCCGAGGCTTTCCATAAGTGAAACCAAATTTAATTTGTTGTACTTTATCATTAAATCTCGCAAGTTGATTTTCAACGAAAGGTATTTGGTTGCCTAATATTTAGTGGACGTCAAAATGCTAATTTGTAAACGTGTCTTTTCGACCTAAATATCAGTATATATTTTGTCTCGATGAGAACGAAGCAATATATTTATAATAATGAACATCACACGCGATTAATAAAATGTATGAGACAAGTCAATGTCGACGAGCTGAAAATGTGTTAATATTAAAATTTTATCCAATGTTTACATTATTATTGCAATATGTTAAATGCATTCATGCCTAGTCTGTTTATTTTATTTTGATCTGATCGACCCTAAAAGGCATCTTCATCGACAGGCACCATGTATAAATAAATCAAGTGAATTATGAGAGAGAGAGAGTCTGGCTTACTTAATGCAGCGTCAATGCTCACTATATTTTTATACAAAATGGACTTGGAGATATATTACCATAATTACCTGTGTCTATATATCATAACATAGGTACCATTAGCCGGATACTATATATTATCAAAAAAAGAAATTTCCATATAAATAATTTCTTTCAAGTAAGATCTAATTGCTTTAAGTATTAGCTTGCTTGCTAAAATTTAATTGTTGACTCGAAAAAGATTAAGTCGATGTCGGTATTGAAAACATAGAAATCATGCAAGAAACAGAAAATAGAAGTAATAGAATCTTCTTTCAATATTCAGGCGCAAAAGTAATCACAAGGTATTATTGTGTGTGGTATCAAAATAACATTGTAGAAACAGAACATTGCATTATTCTAAGAAGCTCGTCGAACGTTCATGCATGCTCTACATGTTGCCTCTCAAAGGTCCTTCACTCCGAAGCTCTGAAGCAGTACTGTGAAATTAAATTGAACAAGGTGTATCTGAGATGAAAACGCTTCATCCCTGTAGGAATGCAAGTACAACCTACTGCTTAGAACCATGTGTAATATCTGAGAAAATCTGCTTGACATTGTTGCTATTTTGCCCTACTTTAGATTTATCAACTCCGATTACTTTTTGCAGACAACAGGATCACAACTTGATAGTCACGTTAAGTGTTTTTCAACGACAAGGGTATACCTTCGATTTTTTTTTTCGTGAACTACATTGACATAAAGTAAAGTAAGATACGTTCCACCGGGATAAAGTTAACATTTGCCAGTGGAAGAAAGGTCTTTCTTTGGTATCAAACTACATTAAACACTCTTTTTTTGAATAAGAAATGTTTACCGTTGTAACAAATATATAAAATAACACTTCATATCTGTCGTCGAAAAAAGAATAAAAAATAGAGAAATTATCAAGTATTTATATTATAATCGGTTTCAACAAATTAATGATCACCTCATTGGAATTTTTCCGTCTTTCCACACTTTGAGAGAGGTAATATCTTTTTCCAAATAAATACATGTAACTTAGATCATGAAACAATCCAGGAAGGAAAAACTGTATGTTACACCATAGACGTACCGTGGTTACACCCCCACATTTTTTTCTTCTGTGAACTTAAAATCTCTGAATGAACAAAATGTCAGTTAAAAACCTTGCAATTTTAAGCTCACAATATTTAAGAAGATTAACCTGGTATTAACATGGTAAGCAATTTCCAACCATTAAATCCCCATCAAGTCAGCCTTACACTTCCGCCAGAGGTGACACATTTGCAGAAATCCATTATACCAATGGAAGTAAAACGCTGAAGATGAAACCAATTTTTGTAAGTCTGTATTTCTTCAGATTGCATAATAATTTTTATAGCAATTCCTATCGGCAGTTGTGAGTTTAAGCCCAGTGGAAAATTATAAGCGGGCAGAATGTTAAACACTTGTTGGTTGCATGATTGCCATTGATGAATTGTATATGAAACAAGCAAATGTCAATACTTTGACCCACTTTTTCCTCAATGAACACCATTCTGCAATAGGATATAGTACCTGTGTTGGTAGGGGAAATAGATATTCGAAAAGGCCAACTATTTTTGAAGCATATTGCCCATACCCGGAAATCAAGCTAGGAAAAAAAAGACCATATTCAATGTCAGGCTTATTGAGTGGAATGAGGAAGCCGTTATTTAAGTGGCAATTTGGATGTTACATCGCGGTAGTATAGTCTCCATTTCAACTCGTGTTCTCTACTTCACTATTTGTGTTGTACAAGCCTCAACGTGCTGACAGCTAACCGATTGTACTATTCAGATATCTTTTACCAGCATTTACGCAGTAAATGTACTATCAAGTGTTTGCTCTTAGCCTATGATTGAGGTGACTTTCAAACGTTATTGAGAATTAACTTTGAACGTTAAGATGTAAAAGAATATTTCACGAAGGATTGCATTCAATAATGGCTTGAAGACAACAGAAAATGACATTATCTACAATCGTGTGTAAAAAAGATAAAGGTATATCTTTCAAAAACAATCCATAGTCGTGTGTTTGAACTTTTCTGTTGATCTAGTATTTTTTTTACAAATGCAAACTGATTGATTTTGGCTAATATTTAAACGTATGAATGCGTCGGTATTATGCTGCAACCTTTAATTTGGTCTTATTTTATCTTATTTCGTACGTAAAGAAGATGACAAGTTACTTTTCTTTATGAATAACTACTTTATGGATGACTACCCTTAAAATTTACTTATTTGAGCCTGAGAAAGAAAACTTTCCTAAATTTGTCCATTTATTTTAAAACACATAAAGACAATATCTGGGCGGCTTATCGGGCAAAAAAGAGAATACTAAATGCAAAGCTTTTGAATTTGCCTGCTGACTTCTACAACTTAGCGTACATTTCGCTAAAGTATATTCAAATACTTTTTACAACCAATGATGCAGTTTAAAGCGTTTTTGATATAGAAAATAACACACTAATTATTGTTTTGTTTGTTTGTTTGTTTTTTTCACGTACTAATCACTTTAATTGATTTAACTGTAAAATCAAACCATTTTTTAATTAATGCCCATTCCGCTAACAAAATCAAATATTCTTAAAGGTCCCAGGAAATGCAAATAGAATTGACGTGGTTTGTGTCAAGTCTACATGGAGGGACAAGAAAGCATTCAATATTTGGGTTGGTGATGACATCATTAGTGAAACTATTGATTTTTCAGAGAGTAATAGAAAATTCCAGGTGACTGGTGTGAATCTATTCGTGACACTGACTGAAAATCAATAACTTCACTAATGATGTCACTGGTAGTGTATTCTTTTTTCTGGCCCTGTTTAGTGGAATAGAATATCCCGTAAAGATTTGTAGTAGGTTTATCATCTCATTCCTGGGACCTTTAACACAATTTGTCTTGGCTTTTGCTCAGTCACTTCAGAGCTACGTTAATGCACGGTTTAATTAAAACACGCATACAATAATGAGAAAGTGTGGAGATTGAGGAGTGGTTTTTATGACATCATCCGATATCTCCTCATGTTTCCTAAGTAGTGGCTTTATGAAATTGATTTTTTTTTTCTAATTTAATTGATTTTACCTTTGTTTTGCCTGACAAGGACAAATGGCATTTAATATAACTAACATTTGGTACCTCCAAATTCATCAATTGAGTACTTTGCAATTTGCAGGATTTCTGTGTAAATACCACGTCTTAAGGCTTTTAAAATTGAAGCTGTTACATTATCATCTATGCCACATCATTTTCAAATTGCTATAAAGTTCAATGTCATAGTAATGGATTTACAACACGAAGCAAAATATGTAGCCTTCTAAAGTAAACACGTTACTAAAACATGATCAATATAAAAAAAACGTGGAATTTTTAAATGTACTTTGCCAATGAAAAACTTCCATTAAATTGTTTAGAAATAGTGTAAAACCGTTTTAAATTACTGCTTATTGGATATGACACTTATGCCATGATGGTTCCGAGGCACTATTGTATTTGATCATTGCAACAGCTATATGGGGCAAAGTACAGGGTGTCCCAAAAAAAGTGGTGCAAGCAGATAAACTCCGATTTCTCAAAAACTACTGAGGCTGTGAATTTTATATTTTATGGAGGATATTAATTATCTTCTTTTGTATAAATTGTGCAAATTCCATGACAATCCGCCTACGCAAACTAAAGATATAACGGATTATTAAAGGCCACCTGTTTTTCATCCATTCCAATGGGATTTACACAGTTAACGTCATTCGTCCGTTCTGCTGCCGGATGAGTGATTTCCAACACATTGAATGTACTGCTGTATTCAAGGCATACCACTAATTATTAACAACTGAAGAACAACAAAATGCACACGATATTAGTTTCATAGATTGATTACATGGCAAATAGGCATTAGAAATAATATTTATAAAACACGCTATGATTAAGCCAACAGATGTATTCTTAACAATTATGATCAGCACACATCATTTCTGCTAAATATATAAACTTGTAGTGGGCACATTATGTATGAATATCATAGTAAAATTTCTTTTTACAAGAAAAGAAATTAAAAAGCTTAGGGACATGAAAGCTTTGCTCGGCAGTAACCTGTTTGCCTGGCAACGTTTAACCAGACCAAAAGGTGTAATGACACAACATTCACGTTTTTTTTTTATATCTCTCATCTTTGTGAAGGTTTTATAACTTTAACACAATTGGAAGAATGTGCCATTAATTTTCATTGAACTAGGCTAAGAGGTACGTCACACCTTTCATTTATTGATTAATATCGCTACTTTAACAATTGGCGAATCTAAAATTTCATAAACATCCACTGCTTTCTTAAAAATCTGTTCAATTAACATGAAAAAAACACAAAAAACCCTTAGAATAAGTACGGTCAGCTTAAAGTTATTATTATTAGATATTATATAAGATATTTGTTCAGATACAGCACTGTAGTAATTTAGTAGCACATCACCTTCAGATTCTTATGCTATCATTTAGTCAATGCACACGATTGAGCCACAATCTATTTGATATACCGATAATCACTAACTGTGTAAATCCCAAATCTCTTGAGAAATCGGAGTTTATCTGCTTGCACCACTTTTATTGGGACGCCCTGTATAGCAATAGTAATAGCTAATTTGGTTTAGCCGCCATCTTGAATTCCGTTTTCCTTTTGTCTGATAGTTCGTTTAGCAAGCAACGTAGACTGTTTGATTTGGTGGCAAAACTCGTGTTTGTGATACAATTATTATATTATGGAGGCCAAAATACGTTTGTCTCAAAGAAATGTGAAAAAGTATGCGAAATGGCTGTATTTTTTGTACTTTATTGCATTTTTTACCCACTTTTTTCATTTCCATTTTTTTCTGAAAATGTTTTCAAAAAAAAATAAAGCGATCAAAAACCTAAAAAAAAATAAAGCGCTAAAAAGCCAATTTTAAACATTATCATGTTTTGAGGAGTCCAAGTGTGGGAAAATATCGGATCCAAAACATGATAATGATAAAATTGGATGATTTAAGCCCAATATTAATTGGTCTCGCTATGAGTTTTAAAATATTTTTGCAACTCCTAGCTCGACCAATTAATTTGGGGTTTAATCAATCCAATTTTATATCAAAATGCGCGGTCTTCTAAAACAGTCTTTAACATTTCTCTATATCTTATTTTGCAAGCAATGTAGAAGCTTAGAAATGGTGCAAGTATCCATGTTTGTATCCATTGCATAATCGTAGTTTGGTTTAGCCATGCATGCTATTGAATTGAAAAAAAATCATAATGTGTTGTATATCTTAGCGTGTGAGTGACAGAAAAGTTTTCAACAATGGTGATAATGCCTGTGTTTGTAATACCACAGTTCCATTAAAGGGCTTATTCTCCGATAAGTGTTTTCAGTTTGGTCTCCAAATGGACCAAATATCACATTAAGGAATATCCTGAAACTCCTGAAACTCGAAAACTTTAATATTCTCAGAAACACGGAACAATGCATGTTGGATTTAAAAAAATATCCGATTTTTGTTATATTGCCTCACGTTAACACTTAAGTCATCTGTTTAACGCCCTCTGGCCGTCCTTTTTCTTAATCAATGCCGTTCTTATCTTAATAAATTACCATGACCGACTTAATCGCTAATACCCTGATCAGTATGTTACCATCATACTAAAGCATGGTGTGATATTCGACTTTATGTATCACGGTGTTTTGCAAGAGCGTAGCGGGAGGGAGGTAACGTATCTGGTGCGGTATGAAAGTAACATGAGGGATTTCTTTCATTACTAGGGATGGAAATTGATACTTTGAAACCAGATTTTATGCAAAACATGTATAATATAACATTCACATCGGCTCGATTTATCACATATTGGAACATTGTTCTTCCGTTATTTTAGCAATTTTGTATATATTCGAACTATGGTAACGTATCTGGCTGCAATATTGGCGACATGCTCTCAGAGAACTCTTGAGAAACTTTAATAATCCAATATTATCATGTTTTGAACTTAATAATTAGGGCATAATAGAGGCTGATAAAAATGCAATGTAATATGTGAAATGCGCTCTTGTGTAACGAGTAGGGACACATTTTAAAAGAATGGATGTGGGCTGGTGACATGGCGAAGAGCAAGCATTATGCTCCTTTGGCCTTATTGCTTGATACTTTCTCATCCGGTTACAACTTCTAGTCCGGATAAATTTAAAAACAACTCCTAAGTATAATTTATATTAATAAACATTCATTCGTAACGGGCAAAAACAAGCTTTAACTGTGCATGACTATGAGCGACACGAAAAACGACTTTTTGAACACTTTTATCGAAGAATGGCCCTAAAGCATAATATTGCCTGAGGTTTTATTGTGTCACCTCATTAAAAAAATGCGACGATTCCTTTCAATTATGAAAGTGTACATGCTATATCGAGGAAAGTCAATAAACCCGTTCATGTGGATTTGGACCTTTGAGATTTGAGATATTTAACCAATGTCTTAAAAATTATTACAATACATTTGCACCAGGAGGGAACATGATCGACAAATTGGTAAAAAGTTGCACAGATTTGTGTAAAAAAATACACAACATTATGTACATTTGACACAAATAGATTTTAAAGTAAAATACATAATATTGTGCACTTTGACATAAACAATTGGTAAAACTTTACAAATTTATTGACCATGTTCTTTCCTAACACAAAACCGTGCTAAATATTTTTAAGAGTGTAAGGATTACTGCATTTGCAATTGTTCAATATTCTCTACGGGAATTCAGGACCCCTAAGGACCCCTTCGTTTCGCATTTTTTTTGAAATAGATAATGAAAATACTATTTTTAGTGTATCAAGAGAAGCAGGAAATAACATAGTATTCATTGCTTTTTTGGCATAGAATTGGTTTTATGGCTCGTATTACCTCTGTTCATAGTAAAATGATGTACTTAATTGATTTTTATGATAAAAAAGTTTTTCGTCATTAGGCCATAGAGATAGATAAATAAAAGACTAGAGTACCGACGGCCATTTCGATTCAACGAGCTCTTTGGTGGACGGTGAAATGTTATCCCCCTCCCCAGACCATTACCACGTAAACATTACAGCATGAAAAATTCACTTTATCGTTGATTTTACCAGGCGACCCTCGGATATAAAATTATCCTTAGACATTCAAGAACATCGTCAGGCATGTGATTGGTTCAGAAAGTTAACGTTCGCAAAGATCAGCCACGATATTTTTTTGCAGATTTTCAATATGGCGTCCAAAATAGCGTGGGCCCGGGTATGTTCGAAGTTGCTATGACGAGTGTGACGTTTTTATCACAGTAGTAATGCACAGTTCTAATAGTTTTATTAATGTGGAAATTTGACCTTGGTAGTTGCGCCAACTCGCTCGTTTTTATTATTTGTAATCAGCGAAAATAAGGGTGTTCGTGCCCATTCTAAATAGGTTACCGGGAACTGGCCAGAGACAATGCTACAACACAATGGATTGAGCATCCATCCCTATACAAAATTGAATGTTTTGGATTGCCGCATGTTTTTTTTTTTTTAATTTATTTGAAAATAATATGAATTTTCCAAAATATTATTGAAACGAAAAAAGATTATTTGCTGGCTATATCTATCTAGTAAATTTATATATATATTATTCCGCCGATGATATTCCGAATGAACACCTTGTAGACCTATAACACGATTTCAGTATCGACTTTCAAAATGTCCCCATCCTTTTAGGTTACTGTATTATTGATGCGTATTCTTGATACACTTCGTTCATACACTCCTTCGGACATGGTGGAATGTTCAGAGCTTGAAACGTCATCCGAACAAACCATGCTACAAGTATGTCTCTCTCTCCTCCCCTCTCTCTTTCTTTCCACTCTTACTCTTACCTCCCCAATCTTGAGAAAGATACTTGCACAAGTGTAGCAAATATAAAAGTAGGCTGAATAATGTTTAATTCATGATCAGAGTACTATAACAGAAGTTGTGATTTGGCTATGGTTTCAGAGCTCAGGGAAAATCTATTGGACTATTTCATAGTACTAATCTTATGCAAAGTTTTGTTCATGAATTAACCAATACAGGTGAGTTCTGGTATACAGTATACTTTGTTCTGGTCGAGTAAGCACAAAAGCTATTATGCTTTGGAATATTATTGCGGAGGTCAAACAGCCCACCCCCCCCCCACCCCCCCCCCCCTACATGTGAATGTTTATGCTATTCTGTTCTATTTTAGAAACCCTCGATGAGTATGTTTAAAAATGAACCAACCCCCCACCCCCCCCGAACGGGAAAGCCAATTACAGGGTAGATAGAATGAAAATATACGTTAGCACAAGAAGGTCTCTTCCCGTTCTTGGGGGGTGGGTAGTCGATTTCCCATGAAAGCCTACCACTTATATTCCTCTAAAAGTCCATTTCTTCAATTATGAAACATTTTCGTGTTTGTCAAAGTTCGGATCAGAAAACTTCACATTCAAAGTTATGATTTGTGAAAATGGGTGACCGATCAAAACATGTCAAAACTGAAGCGCGTTCTCTTGCTTATCTGCCAGGTCCTTTTACTTATGGCCATGGAATTATGGCATCCAAATGAAAATGTTTGTACTTATTTTAATATCAACGGAAATAAGATCCTCTAGGTTATCATGCTGTACTATATGTAAAGTTTTGTTTAATAAGGAACCCTCAGGTGTGGTATTAAAGCTTTTGGCCCTGGATCATTTTAGAAAAGTACAAGCTTATAAAAATATTTCCACATATTTAGAAATGTTTCAATTTTTATAAATTCATATCATGTGTCAGGGTCCATTTTTTCTCACCCTGTTGACATTAAGTTATGTTTGGTATAAATGATACTAACGGGTACGAAACAATCACATAACAAGTTCTCTAAGTAATTATGTTACCCAAAAAAACAACACAATGTGATTGTATGATGCAAATATAAATGCTGGTTATTATCATTCATTATGATGTAAATAAGCTTTAAGGGATCCCACTAATGTAGTAATAATTTTAGTGCAATTTGATTGCATATTTTTATAAAGGTAAAAGCCCTTTTTTTATAAATTGGGTAAGAGGTAAAGTATTCTCGTTTTGAGAATGTGAATGTTGTTATTATTGATAGCAATAGAAGGAAGCTTCTTAAGCTATCCTGTGTGTGGGACAATCATTTAAGGTATGGATGGTATTAACACAGAACTTATACACTTAAAAGTGTATAAGGGTATTGTGCACTCCCGTTGGTGGATACGGGGGCGTCCACCCCACCCTCTAAAAATCTCTTTTGGCGGTGGCATTTTTTACCAAAACTCTGGTCATTGATGAGGTACATCAACACGACCACATAAAATGAATTGGTTGTACTGATACAAAATGGCGGTCCTAAAACCGATTTTTTGCAACGCGCACCCAATTCTCCCGCCAAAAAATGTTTAAAAAAATCCCCAAGGACTTTTTCCATAAAATTTGACTCATAATAGGAGAACATAAATACATTTACATTGATGAAATAAAAAAAAAAATACTCGAGTATGATTTAAGGTGCAAAACAAATTTTGAATATCGCCACCAAAATGCTTAATGATGCTAGTTAGCATAGTAACGCCATGGCCGATTTGATTTTTTCCCACCAAAATATGCGCAACTGATATTTAGGCAATTACATACAATTTTGGGCAAAATAAAATGGAGTTATTATCATCGGACAAATTTCGGCAATTACAAAAATAAAGTAATTACCATCATTATGCTGTAAAGACACTAAGCTTAAAGGGGCTACTGGGCTTTTTAGGTGCATGGTACGCGGTAGTTTTTGACCACCAACCATGGACCAGGAGCATGTCGCCATTACTAATCTCAAAGGGCAGCTAATTGTTTTCCTGATATTTTGGACTTATAATTTTTCTAACTTGAAAAAATAATGACAATTTTATATATTTTAAAAAAAGAACGACTGAGATTCTAATCCCAGATCACTGCATCAGCAGGTCAGTCACCTAACCATAATATTATAGATTAGAATTTTAAATCTATAAGATTTAATTTTAAATCTAAAAATGGATTGGTCCCTAATCACAATCTTTTGGGATTTATTTTAAATCCCTGTAATTTAGAGTGTTAAGAGCAACCCTAAAATAAATCCTTCTTAATTGGATATTTTGGTAAATTAATCTATTGAACAACGGGCATATTGTACTCATTTTGATACCATAAAAGAAGATAACTAAACTCTCATGTGGTACCAAAGTATTAGGTGATTAAAGAGACATGAGGAGATTTCCAGAAAGAAGCGCCCCCAATTTTTCTCGAACCTAGGTTTTTTACATATTTGGAATGCTTACCAATGTATTAGATCACACCTGAAGTGAATAAGCTGAATAAGCCGTCTTTATGTAATAAGATGATGATTTAGTAGTTTCTGTCGTGCACGACAGAAAGTCAAAGCATGGTTTTCTATGGGGAAAGATTAAGTTCAAAACAAGGTTTGCGGTTTTCTTTGGCACCTGTTTGTCCAATAAACCTTCCAAACGTTCTCGGTAGTTGGTCTACAACCGATCCAGTGAAATTTGAGAGAAATTCATATCCTAAAGAAATCTCCTCCTGTCACTTTAAGTCACTCTAAAAGGAGCCCTTACATTTTTCATTTTCTGTTTAAATGTAACTTTTCTTCTGAGACATACTATAGTTTTGTTGACACGTTCTTTTTTCGGAGGGTAGAGGTTAGGGTTTAAGTGATGGTTATGCCAGTGATAGACATCTAACGCCATTACGACAAGACATATAACACATTTCAGGCAAACCATGGCATTCAGATGTCGAGAAATCGATCGAACGTAACGTGGACACAATATAACGTTAGTAAGACATAGCGCTATGTCTGTATGGTACGAGCAAATGTGAAATGGCAAGTGCACATTAGTTGGACCTTAAAGCTTTCGTTGTAGCGCTTAACTATTTCTTAAGTGCACCCGCAAAACGCTGATTGATTTTAATTTAACATCGTCATGTTAAACGGCCCATAGAGCCTTTCTCCTCTTCTTTTGAAAAAATCTAATATGACTCTTCCTGAGTTAACACACGTGAGGTTGTGTGTCCTCTTGTCGCCCGATTATTTACTTTCACAATACACTGTAATTGTGCAAATCAACCAAGATTAATATTTCTACTGCAATCACAGGAAATTAACCATTAAGATGTTATTTTCAACGCCTTAATTACTAGTCACATCTGCGGTAGTTTAGAGTACAAACGTTAGTTTGTCTTGTGAGTCACCTTGTTACATATCTAGTTTAAAGGTGGGTGACACGATCATGGTCCGATTTTTCGTAATTATGATGGTTTATCCTCCACATGGAAACATCACCAAAAACCTCTGATTACAAATTTTGATTTAAAACGGTCCCACCTTTGGGATAGCAGAAGCAAAAATGTTTACTTATTTGGCAGTGTGTGTTAAAAATGTTGGATAACACATTTGGAGACGTTTTGTTCATTACATCGAAAGAAACATTTCCTTGGGCTAAAATTTCACTGGGGTAATGAGAAATATATGAACTTTCTTTTGATGCCAGTATCTAAAATTTTGATGTCGAGGGATGAGGTAGTCGATCGAATCAACCATCTTTATCTTTTCCCTTTATATTTCGCAACATTCGATCCATTAAGGTGCTCTAGCAGTTCGTCCTTTAAAATCGTATTATATTTATGTGCTTTACCCGATCCTAAGAACCACCAAAATATAATAATTAAGGTGCAGAATTAGTTTACACACCACAGAACTGACTGTTTAATCGTTAGATGTTCGCAGGAGTTTGATATGGATACTCTTGAAATTTGAAAGTCACGGCCAAACACCCTTTACTCAGTCAGTCATAGGTCATTCTATTAAGCAAATTTACTTTCATTTGCTCACACTAGTAAGCGGGGAGTGATTTGTAATCAATTATTACGACACTGAAAACAGAGGACTAGACATTTACATCCTGAGCGAGACTAGATTTTGTATTCATTATATAACGCCAAACACATCTGAATCCTGACTGGCATTGTTCTTACTAGGGTTTTCCGACAAAAAATGACAATATAATGTGTTTTAGCCCGCCCTTTAAAATACCAATAACTGTGCTTTAAGTATGCTAGCGAATTCGGCGAAAATTTCGTAAGTGAGTGGATTAAAGTTACTTAGATATAATTTAGTAAGGGTAGGAATTCTTCTATAGATGATTAAAGGGTGATTACGATATGCGATATAACACCTGGGCTTAAATATTTGCAGACAGATGATAACTCTCAATTTTACACAAACTTATTGTTATTACATGTGCCACCACTTCCGCATGCATGTCAAAAGATGGAGAATAATTTCCACCTCTCCTTCCGGGGTATCCTCATATACAGGGTTCCAAAAAAATAAGTTCCCCCCTAAAATTCAAGGACATTTTGTTGCATAACTTCACTTAGAACTGGATGTTTAGAAAATTTTAAAAGGTTTTAAAGAGAGGAAACATTTGGCGCTGCCATAAAAATTGGTTGCGTTTCAAAAAACACTTTTGGCATCAACACACATTCCCTTTTTCCAAAAATGATGTTGTCAGAAAAAGTGGCAATTTACCGTATTCAAAGGACTGAAGTAAAGAAATTATCAATTTACAACATCGATTTCATTTCCTTTCTTTATATGCATTGCGATCTGAAGTAAATAAGCTTTAAACATTAACGCATAGGCAAACAAATAAACAAACAAGACAAATATGCAGTCAAAAAATAATGAGATGAGATTTGTGTAAGCAACACCAGGTGAAATGTGAAGCAGATCGACACATTAAGGAGAACGCTACTCTGGCTCAACGTGGTGGAATTATCCATCGAGCATGGAATCACATTCATCAACAGAACAGCAGCAAATTGGTAAACAGCATGTGTAAACACTACAATGATGTCATCAGTGCAGATGAAGAAAACGGTGAATATTGAGTCTCACCCTAAATTGCAAAACAATTAAGCTAATTTTGATTTGAAACAGGCATTTCAAACATTACCTCTTTCATTCATAAAAAAGAGCAATATGTAAAGAAAAATGACTTTATTTGATACTGATGAATGTAAAGCTTACATCTCTCTGTTTGTTTTCCTGCACATTTGTCTTGTTTGTTTATTTGTTTGCCTGTGCGTCAATGTTTTAAGCTTATTTACTTCAGACCGCAATAAAGAAAGGAAACGAAATCATTTTTGTAAATGGATAATTTCTCGACTTTAGACCTTTGAATACGATAAAGTGCCACTTTTTCTGACAACATCTTTTTTGGAAAAAGCGAGTGTGTGTTGATGCCAAAGGTGTTCTTTGAAAAGCAACGACTTTTGTCGCAGAGCCAAATGTTTCCGCTCTTTAAATCTTTTTAAAATTTTCTAAACATCCAGTTCTAAGTGAAGTTATTCAACGAAATGTCCTCGATTTTTCGGGGGGAACTTATCTTTTGGGAACCCCTTAGCTAGAGACGGGGGGAGGCCCCCTAGTATCTCGGAAACGGATTGATGAACTATCATATGTGTGGTACCAATGGATAGCTATGACCTCCACCCACTGATACCAAAAAAGTACAAACATCCCTTGTTTTTGACGTCACGTGACCTCAAACCTGACTGTCATGCAAAAATGCTAAAAATCGCAAAAAATCGCAACTTATGGTTTTTCGCCATGGGATATGTGTCAAAATTTTGCGCACACCTGCTCTTACTACAATCAATCAAATAAAGAAATAAAAACATAGTGGTAAACTGTATCCTTAGACTAAAAAAACTGTTTCTTCTTCGGTCTGCTGTTCTGTGTAATTTCAATGGAAATAGCTTTTCGCCGCAGTGTGCGAATTCCGTAACAGCCGCGTCATAACCCTTGTTCGATTTTATTTTCAAAATGGTCTTAAATCGAGCGCAAGGCTTCAAAGAAGAAAGTCGTGCATTTTTCGGTGTGAAAAAATAACAAATTGTGACATGCGACAAAAAATGTTCGATGGGGCGGAATCCCCCCGGGCCTTTGGGTTAAATTCTTCTGGCGCACATAATCTTAATAATAAGTCAATTTTCTTAATGCTACATTTGCCTCTCATATCGGGTCACATAAGTTTAGAGCATTGAATTTTTTCCTTTTGGTAATTAGCACTAAAATTTCAGTCTTTGTGATTGCTTTCTATGCTCATATTGTATGCACGTAATGATTTTCACTGCATTTCGTCATTCGATACAACAAGAAGGTCGTTAGTGCAATAGCTGCCATGTGATTCATCTGTGTGCTGCCATGTGTTACAAACTCAATGTTGGGCCTTTCCTTAAGTCAGTGGCTCTTGCAATGTTCTGACTCTGTCGCCTGAAGAGTGAAGAACCGTTTTTCAAAGAGACCCTGACCAAAGACTTTGCATAAATTAAACTAACCACACTTGGAATTTGTTTTTCATGGCCAACCGTTTACAGAAACGAAGAAGTGTGACTAAGTGTGAACAAGTGTGAATTCTGGCCAGATAGAGGGCTTTTTGTGTCATTTGTGATTAAATATGATGGCAACCCGGCTTTTTGTGTCAACGTTTTAAGAGGAAAAGTAATTTTGTAGGTTTCCTGGTAGGCACTTCGCCGATTTGTTCACGCCGTCACGCTCCTACAGGGTGGTGGCTTTAGAATTATATTTTCAGTGTATAGAGTCTGTGTGAAATTTAGTTATTCAAGGGCGAAGCCCGAACACAAGAAATATATTTTTTACAAACAAATGTCCATTAAATTTATTATGAAGTTAAGTCCTTTTCTCAAACGTCTCTTTTCAACTCATTCAATTCGCCCTATCAGTTAATTTTATCAATATTTGCAGTGATACATTTGTTGTATGCTTTATTCTGTGTTTTAAAAGAATAACGCGCATGATACAGATCGGTGCGAAAGGCTTAATGCAATTATGCCTATGTAACAAATCACCCTAAAATAAGTTTCGTCTAATTGATCATATTTTTCTTTATTAACAACCTACTCTGTACCATCAACTACAGTTCTAATTCCTTAATGCTATCCCTTTTCCCAAATATCTTTAACTTTTAACTGGAGGTTTATCGTTGTTTATGTCTGAAAATCATTGCAAGGACAACTTTTTGAAATCGCGGTTGCGGGCAAATTTTGTTAAAAACAGTGATAACATTCATAGGGTATATCAATTGAAATAAATTCCTCACTTGAAGTAGTTTATCAATCAGTTTTTATTAAAAATTAAAGAGACAGCATGGAATTTCCCAAAAGAATCGCACCCCATGTTTTTCGAATTTTTTGTTTTTGGTATAACAAGAATTTTGGTGAAAAAGTTGGATCTTGTTTAACTTGTCTTTTTTTCTGTAAGAAACTTAAGCCACTTTAAACACCAAACCTTTCTTTGGGAGCGGTGTATCCCTTGAAACGTGAAATTAGTGTCGAAATGTGTTTTCACACTCTGGACACTCTCTCATCTTCTAAAACCTTAATTTAGACCAAAATAGATTTAGACCCTTTGACGTCACAGTGACGTCAAACATGACGTCATGCAAAAAAAAAAAAAAAAAAAAAAAATTAAGTATGCTAGCGAATTCGGCGAAAATTTCGTAAGTGAGTGGATTAAAGTTACTTAGATATAATTTAGTAAGGGTAGGAATTCTTCTATAGATGATTAAAGGGTGATTACGATATGCGATATAAAACCTGGGCTTAAATATTTGCAGACAGATGATAACTCTCAATTTTACACAAACTTATTGTTATTACATGTGCCACCACTTCCGCATGCATGTCAAAAGATGGAGAATAATTTCCACCTCTCCTTCCGGGGTATCCTCATATAGCTAGAGACGGGGGGAGGCCCCCTAGTATCTCGGAAACGGATTGATGAACTATCATATGTGTGGTACCAATGGATAGCTATGACCCTCCCGAGCCCATTGATACCAAAAAAAGTCCAAACATACCTTGTTTGACGTCACAGTGACGTCAAACATGACGTCATGCAAAAATGCGAAAAATCGCAAAAAATCGCAAAATTCATGGTTTTTCGCCATGATATGTGTCAAAGTTTGCGCACACATGCTCTTACTACAAATAAATCAAATAAATAAGATAAAACATAGTGTAACTGTATCCTTAGCACAAAAAAACTGGATTTCTGCTGTTCTGTGTAATTTCAATGGGAAATAGCTTGTTCGCACGCAGTGTGCGATTACGTAACGCCGCGTCATAACCCTTGGTCCGATTTTGTTCAAAATGGTCTTAAATCGAGCGCAAGGCTTCAAAGAAGAAGGTCGTGCAGTTTCGGCGTGAAAAAATAACAAATAGGTGACATACGACAAAAAATGTCGAGGGGGGGGCGGAATCCCCCGGGCCTTTTAGGGTTAAATTCTTCTGCGCAACATAATCTTGATAATAAGTCAATTTTCTTAATTGCCTACATTGGCCTCTCCTCTCATATCGGGTCACATAAGTTTAGTGCTATTGATTTTTTCCTTTGTAAATTAGCACTAAAATTTCAGTCTTTGTGATTGCTTTCTATGCTCATATTGTATGCCACGTAATTATTTTCACTGCTATTTCGTCATGCGAGTACAACAAGGTCGTTAGTGCAATAGCTGCCATGTGATACATCTGTGTGCTGCCATGTGTTACGATAACTCAATTTGGCTTTCCTTAAGTCAGTGGCTCTTGCAATGTTCGACTCTGTCGCCTGAGAGTGAAGAACCGTTTCAAGAGACACTGACCAAAGACTTTGCATAAATGTAAACTAACCACACTTGGAATTTGTTCATGGCCAACCGTTACAGAAACGAAGAAGTGTGACGAAGTGTGAATTCAATGGCCAGATAGGATGGGCTGTTTTGTGTCATTTGTGATTAAATAGATGGCAACTGCCTTTTGGTGTCACGTTTGAAGAGTAAAAGTAATGTTTGTAAGGTTCCATGTTAGGCACATTAGCTGATTTGTTCACGCGTCACGCTCCTACAGGGTGGTGGCTTTAGAATTATATTTCAGTTAGAAGGATGAAATTTAGTTATTCAGGGCGAGCCCTAAAACAAAGAAATATATTTTTACAAACAAATGTACCATTAAATTTATTATGAATTGTAAGTCCGTTTCTCAAACGTCTCTTTTCAACTCATTTCAATTCGCCCTATCAGTTAATATTTATCAATATTTGCAGTGATACATTATGTTGTATGCTTTATTCTGTTAAAAGAATAACGCGCATGATACAGAGAAGGTGCGAAAGCTATAATGCAATTATGCCTATGTAAACAAATCACCCTAAAATAAGTTTCGTCCAAATGCGATATATTTTTATCTTTATTAACAACCTACTCTGTACCATCAACATACAGTTTCTATTCACTTAATGCTCCTTTTCACAAATATCTTTAACTTTTAAACTGGAGGTTTATCGTTGTTTATGTCTGAAAATAATTGCAAGGACACTTTTTGAAATCGCGGTTTCGGGCAAAATTTTGTCTAAACAGTGATAACATTCATAGGGTATATCAATTGAAATAAATTTCTCACTTGAAAGTAGTTTATACAATGCATTTTTTATTAAAAATTAAAGAGACACGAGGACATTTCCAGAAAGAAGCGCACCCCATGTTTTTCGAATTTTTTGTTTTGGTATAAACAAGAATGTTGGTGATAAAAGTTGGATATGTTTAATGTCTTTTTCTGTAAGAAATTAGCAAACTTTAAAAAACCAAACCTTTCTTTGGAGCGGTGTATACTTGAAACGTGAAATTAGTGTCGAAATGTGTGCTTTCACACTCTGCACACTCTCATTCTGCTAAAACCTTAATTTAAACCAAAAATAGATTTAGACCCTTTTGGAAACCGACATTTTATTTGTAGAGATTTAATGACACATTGAGAAAAAATGAAAACATTATTTTGCTTCGCTTGGGTGACTTAGCCTTATTTTTGGCCTACTTCGATGGTCGGAATTTCTTACATTAATCTGAACATAATGCAAATATGTTATTTACTGCTAACTTACTGAAACGTCTTTACGACTCTGTTTTGCTTTGTGTGACCTTTGAGTAAGGATTTTACACCAAATACCCCGAAATCTATACGCCTATAATATTGAGGTTTTGCCTTAACATTCGATATACTTTTGGTTTGATAATTCTGAAATTCTATTTAACTTTCAAATGAAAAACTCAAAATGTCAAAAATGTCGCTTTTCTCAGTTTTCATCTACATATCTCATTGAAAGAATAAGTCAACCTGAACTTCTATTATTCGTTTTTCTTCCGATGTATCTGACATTATTGTAATCTTTCCCTTTAAATACCGGTGGAAAGCAGTACTGTTAACTTGGGTCAACATAGAATAAAGTGTTGTTTAACTTCAGTAAAATACAAACTGACAAAGAGATTGACGGTATCTTCCAGCTATGTGCACTAGTGTTAAATATTGGCAGCACGCAAATAGAAGAGCATAGAGCATTTGAGAAAATAAGACTCCCTCTTAATGCTATCATACTATCTTGCAGCAATTTTCAATTGTCTCTTATAATTAATTAAACAATTTAATTAACTCTAATAGTTTAAACTGTAGGAAGCTACGTATGCTTTTAATATCAACAGTATGCAATTTGCATTTGTTTCCTTTCTGCATAAATGCACTATGAATTCTTATTAACATAGGCTCGAGATACTCTACAATGTCCGTCTTTACAAAACTTTGCTGACGTTTTTCGTCTCCAAAATGTTCCGCGGGTTGTTTGCAACCGACATCGAACGGTCTCTCATGAATTGTGATCTTTTGAATGACGTCAGCCTAATTAAAAGTAGGTATAAACGTTGTACATGTCCTCGTGCATATGTATTGGCAGAGAGAGCGTTGCGGAATATCTTCTTTTAAATGTTGCGTATGTATTTTGTTTCACACGCGCAATAAGGAGACGCAAAACCGACGTAGTTTGCATGCACACACACACACACGTATACGCACACACGCACACACACATCGAGATACACTCGCGTAAATGCGCATGCACTCAATTACGCTTTCAATACGGACAATATCGTATATTATATTTAAGGGTAGGGGCTACCATAGTTTTCATTTTTTGCTGTAAAGACCTATGAAATTGACATAATAAACATATGGGGGGATACCGACAATTTCAAGGCTAGGGCACCTATTTGCATAATACTGGCAGCCGTCTTGGATTGCGTTCCAGTTACGGCCAGTTACAGAGGTAATTGGATTTCATGCTTCCAATAATTAAATTTTAACTTTAGAACACTGATTTGTGGTGAAAATCAGATATTATTTAAGAGTAAATTATTATTTTGCTTAATGTTAAAATTCGTCGCTTGAGGAACAAGAGAAAACGTAAGGAATTTTTACAAGAAACGAATTTAAATATTTGCATTATTATTTTAATATTATTTGTGCCAGTCCTAAGCAGAAAATATTTCGTACGATTAATATTCGAAGAATATGCCTTAAAATCACCTACATGGAAATTTTGCATGTATTGATATAGAGAATCACCTGCTCAGCGTATAGTTGCTTATGTGTTTCACACTTAAAATTGCTATATAATGTCGGATTTCCATCAAATAAAAACAAACAAAATTAATTATAGCTGAAAGAAAGATTTTTTTTTTTTACCATTGATAAATTGAAATTTTATTATTCCAAGCCATTTATAGTAGCCCCTAAGTCTAACCTTAAATACAATGTAGGTCCATTGGCCATTTGCGTGTACCTTTGATACATATATATATAATCCATGGGACTATTCTCTTTATTTATGTAAAATGGAGAGGATATCTCGGAAAAGTCAATAAATAATTTCGACCCATCATTCAGTCTTAATACGAGATTCATCAATATATTTGGCCATGTGTCATGTAATTTCCGAATGGTAATTTAAGATATCTAAAGTTTTCAATGCTTGGTGGTTTCCGGTGAAATATCTCCTAAATTAGGAAGTTATGATTTATTGCATGGCAATACCACATTTTCATGATTAAAATATTGGTTGTTTTTAACTTTTTATGGAGTCCTTGACATTATAGAATGGTCCGCCCTACGAACAAAACGTGAGACGTAAATCGCGAGTTGTTATGATTATTTGGCGGTAATAATTTAATCATAAAAGGAAAACGGACAAGCACTCGTCAGTTGCAATTTGTCAATTCATCATTTGTGAATTGGAACATAAAATGCCAGGGTCTTCCATCAGTCAACATGTCAACCGTTGAATGAACATTCAAGTTGACCGGTGCTCTTAGATCAAGATTGGCGAATAAGAGATAATTTTCATAATTGCTTATACGATTATAATTTACAACACCATCTACGTTATGTTAAAGCGGATAACACACACAAACACACACGCATGGACTATGTATGGTCTATTAAGAAATTGTTTGTAGACAATACGTATGGGTGTTTCCATAAGGTGACACCCTTTTCTGACATACTTTTCTGACACCCTATGAATTCGGAAACCTTAACGGAATAAACCACATAAACCGTGTGGTTTATTCCGTTTAGGTCCGTTAAGGTTTCCGAATTCATAGGGTGTCAGAAAAGTATGTCAGAAAAGGGTGTTATGGAAACACCCAATACGTATGTCGTTATACCTATACTTTGTACAGTATCATAGAGGCGGCTTTAAAACTTAACCTCCAATAGATCATGGCGGTTGAACTGTTTCATTGTTTAGAGTAACAGAAACCGGTTACAGCCAGACAGAACCGAACACAGCCGGCTAGTAACCGGTGGTCGAGTTTTGAAACACCCCTTACCTGGTTAACTATCTTGTTATATCATATTTGTTATGTTACATATTCTCTCCTGTCAGGGTGCTGACTTACTAGAGGTATTCCCTGCATAGATCACATTTGGGATCACAATGATCTCAGCTAACACCGTTTTTTACCGAATGCCCAACATACTTGCATTAAGCTGTGCGTTTCTTAGTAAGCATCTCACCATGGCCACTCTGACAGTTTATGATTTTGGTGTAGAGTTAGAAACAGCCCTGCCCAAGGCCCTGGACAAAGAATCAACATAGGCCTCAACATAGACTTCAAATTATGACAGAAGACAACATCGTATTCCACTGGGGAAAATGGATATCTTGAATAAATCTCTACTAATGTCCATGGCAGCAACATTGTCAACAGTGCTGCAGGAATCACGATACAGGAAGGGCAAATGGAGTCGAAATCCAGAAGACAAGAATGCTGCCGGGGTAGATAAGGTGCAAGGTCAGCTTAGCTTGAAGTCAACACACCAGAAGTTGTCCCACCATTTCACTTCACGCGCATTGGCCCAAAGTTTCCTGATGGCTCATCATTCACACCATTTTTTTTGAAAATGGCACAATCTAGCTACCATATGCAAGATTATTTTTTATGGCTTTTTATCAGGTTTATCGGCAGCAAGGCAAGATGCCCGTGTCTGGATTAGGCACTCAGCTCTGCAACTGGGACTCCCCACCCACATAAACCGTGTGGTTAATTCCGTTAAGGTCCGTTTGTACAGTATCATAGAGGCGGCCTTATAACTTAACCTCCAATAGTTCATGGCGGTTGAACTGTTTCATTGTTTAGAGTAACAGAAACCGGTTACAGCCAGACAGAACCGAACACAGCCGGCTAGTAACCGATGGTCGAGTTCTGAAAAACCCCTTACCTGGATAACTATCGTGTCATATCATATTTCTTTTATTTTACTATATTCTCTCCGTCAGGGTGCTACTATGGTACCGAATCAGAGGGTGTTTTGAGTCAATCCCACAAGGCACCAATTTTTGGAAATTTCACCTCAATAGGGTCATGTGATCACATAAAACTCCTATTCTTAACACATAAAACCCCTGACTTTAATGCTCATTTTAGCCCACAAAGCATAGTACTTAGGGAAGTTTTTGCATGATTATGAATGTCTTGTGGTTCTTAAACTTTTGGAACACTTTTTATCCCTAAGTACTGACATGTGTTTAGTACAGTACGGTATAGGCACTTTGCTATGCATCATGGGATTGATTCAAAACACCCTCTGGTACCGAATCAAAATGCCCAACACGCCTGCATTAAGCTATGCGTGGATGCAGTAGGCGTTTCTTACGAGAGTACATAATTATGATAGAGTCAGAAGAGAATTGAAGCATAGGCTTACAACTTATTTTTGAAGAGTATAGTAATTACCTTACAATCTTGATATGGAAGCACACTGGTTCCATTCCCCACTTCCTAAGAAATTGCTTTCATACCTGAATACCTTGGTGGCTCATATGTGACATTGTAATTGGTGGAAACATTACATCTACGGAAAAAAAACATTATCTATGAAGGAAAATAATTTCCACTGCGCGACGATCATTTTTGTGTCGTATGCAAACCAACCGGCACATAGGCATTACTTTTGGTAGTTTGTGTGTCTGTGTATCTGTCTGTACATCTGTCTGTGGTACAATGTTGGCCAAAATGTTAACCCTAAACATAATTGCCCACTGTTTCCACATACATGCGACACATTTTCATGACATTTCTATACATTGGTCCTTGGCTTGTGACCCACATGATGGTGAGGGCGAGTTGGTGTAGCGGTCTAGTCGCTCTCCTTTCACCAATGCGGCCCGGGTTCGATACCCGGGTCGAGCCAGTGTCGTATGTGAATTTGGTTGCCGATCCACACTCATCCTCGTGGGTTTTCTCCAGCACTTCGGTTTGCTCCTGCATCTAAAATCGGAGTTCTTCCCAGAAATCTTTCCCCGCTGTTCTGGAGGTGTCCCTTGAATTTAATGCATATAGCAGTATTGGGTTCTGCCTGGCAATTGCCGAAATAAATATAAATAAATATATGACCTAATGTGACCTTGGTGACCTCATATGACCTTTGTTCTTATTCACAAATATCGACGGCAGACCACACATGTGTTTGCTCGAACGCTGTATTTTTTACTTTTTTGTAATATATACATCTCACATATCAGTCACTGTAGAGTACACTTATTAAGTAACATTAACAATTTTACTTTGAATGATACGGCATAAGTTTTTTCAAAAGGATGTGTTGTATTTTAGTGTAAAGGATGTTCATACCCCTATTGACATGAGAAAGACGTTGACACTTTTGCGAACACTGTAAACGCGCTGACAGAAGATGTACTCGGCAAATACAGATTATGTGAAATCCCAAACCCTCGAATGAAAAACTAGTGTGGGGATATCTAACAGTCACTTGTATTTTATACAAGAGCTATCTCTAAAAAATGCGTATGTGTTTGTTGCATTTTTAGCACGAAAATTATAGATTACCGTTTCTAAAGATATTAAGTCGCTGGGTTACATGCATGTAAGATTCTCACAAGACCGACGAAGCCACATTGCTAAATACAAAGATGCGGATTTTCGATTGGCTCACGAGAGTGGTAATTATACAAATACATAGAAAATTAGTTATTACCTCTTAGGCCAGATGTCAATGTCATTGTACAAAATACCCCAACCCCTAAAGTGTAAGGATCTCATGTACTGGCTCTCATATCAACGTAACTAATAAATGACTGATCACAAACCCCTGTTAGATCATATTTTATATCCACCTATTTAATGGTTTTGATTCAGCGAGAGGCATTTTTGAAATACCTGTTCAATTGGCATTGAGTGTAGCCAATCATTATCTGCCTCTCCTCGAGCAACGAGGGGTGTAGTTCGATACACCCTTGAACTATTGAACTGCATGTACAGTAATTGAGGATTAACGTTGCTTCACAAAATATTCATGTCCCATTATAAGTACCGGGTGTACCCAAAAATGTTACATGACGAGTTTGTTTTCAAATTTAATTAAATGGGAATGGAATTTTTTTTCACTTTATGTAATTAATATAGACCCTTTTAGTACTCCAGTTTGTAACAGTTGAATAGCACACATTTTTGACAGCTGCAAACATTATAAGCAGGTGTTGTTTCATTCATTTCCATTTTATCCCCCTGGCTTGAAAAGCAGAGGGGGATATTGCGAGGGTGCGAATGTATGTATGTGTGTGTATGTATGTGTATGTGTGTGTTCCAATTTGGTTAGGTTTTGGTTAGGTTTTCGTTTTTCGCATTTCCTTCGAAAAGTTTAAGTCCGATTTAACCAGAATTGGGGTTAAGTGCAATAGGGTTCCTTCAATGTGTGGATATGTCAAGGGTCAGGGACCACAAGGTCACAGGTCCATCTTGAGGTCTGTTCAAGAACTGCCATCTGTCCAGGGGGATTACGCAAGTTTACGTGCAGTATTTTTCAGTTGCCAATCTCAAAGTAAAATTACACAATGTGTTCCAAGTAGCTAGCTCCGTTTATAAGTACTGGGTGCAGTATTTTTGTAGGGACATAACAGAATCAGTCAACACCGTACACATTACAACACCTTTTAGACCAACACAGTCAAGCCAAAGCCCCACCCACGCCCCCCCCCCTCTAGCACGTATGATATCCCTTAAATTCCCTAAATCATATTGTTAGGGGAATCAACCCCTCGCGTTGCCGCTCCCTCGTCGCGACCGAAGAAAGGCGGAATGATAAGAAAAGGGTTAAACAGTGACGCGGGGCATAAGGATACATTTTTGTTAATGAGCACATGAGGGAGGGGGGGACCCAGGTGCAAGACACGCGGACAGTTAAGTCACAACAAGTGGAAGGATTTCCTGGGATGTCGGAGAACCAATCAAACGGAAAAAACAAATTGCCAAAAAACATGAATAGGAGACAACCGCCTCCTGACTAGATGAACAAGATTACTATTTGATGTCTTTAGTACTTACCTGAATTATTATTATGCATCAACAGCTTCAACATATCCGCCCTCTCTTTCGATACAAAGTCTTACACGACGTCGCATATCAGCCACAACCCGTGTGACCATGGAGAATCATTATACGTAAGACCGCATGTTGAATGCGGTTTCGCAAATCCTGAAGGTTACGCAGTGGACTCGTGTAACCTTTGTTCTCCAAATATCCCCAAAAAAGTTCATGTAGGCGACTTCTGACAGCAATAAGTCTGTGGGCAGGTGCACCATCCTGTGCCCACCACAAATGTCCGAAGACAACATTCTGTTGCCCTAGGAAATGCAGTTCAAGTTCAGGAACAGCATCGTGGTTAATCATCTGGAAATAAGCTTTCCCATTGACATTCGTTCGAAAAGGTAAGGGTCAATAATGAACACTCCATTGCCACACAGAAGTATTCATATTGTAAGTCTCTCTCGACTCATACACTGTTGCTCATAAAGTTGGAATAAAATATTGTTACCACTGTTTATGGAATGATTCTTACAGTGTGTCTGTTATTTATATCTATGGTGTATATCGCCACACTACTTGATTGATCAGTCTTTCCCGAACAGATCACCGAGAAAGTAGTCTACAATTAACCCTTAAACTTTCCCCGGACTTTGGGCTACTTCTAGCCCAGATTCGCTCTAGCGGTTCCATTGTTTAGGCCAGTCAAGTTGAACCATTACTCAAAACTAACGAGACATAGCAACTCTGCCCGCAGACTGCCCTAGATTTTCTAGCCAGAGTCTCGAGGCCGTTTATCAATGAAACTGCAACCCGATATCAGCTCGTGTGCCCACACGTTTGCCGACGGGAGGTCAGTAATTACCAATCGTTATCCTCCTTAAAGTCCCTGGTGTGAGAGGCCCATGAATGTGCCTAGCACGGGTCCAGGGAAAGGGTTAACGAACTGTGTCGTTAGCTTAAAAGAAAAAAGGGGTATTTGAAATGCAGATTTAAGGATTTTGTTATAATTTTTCCACATCAGTCAGTTTTACAGATAACACATTTTTGGCTGATTTCATGCATCGAAATGTTCAATAGTACCGTTTTAAATGTCAATCAGTCACTAATATCGAGTATGGCCACTCCCGGCATGAATCAGTGCGTCAAGACGTCGCGACATACTGTCCAAAATGTTGTTTATGATGTCAATGGGCAGGGTGTTCCACTCATCGGTTAGAGGCTGAGCTAACTCCTGTAGAGTTTGAGGAAGATTGTCTCTGCCATTGATGGATCGGCCTAAGGCACCCCAGGCATGGTCTATAGGGGTCAAATCAGGAGAGCAAGCAGGCCATGGTATCTGCTCCACCCCCTCTGCCTCAAGAAATTGTCTCACTGCAGCGGCCCTGTGCGGCGTGACGTTGTCGTCCTGCAGCCGAAAAATAAACCCTTCTTGCATGTGGCAGACGGTGGTCCAGGTACACACGGCGTTCATGTTTCATCTGGCGCCACCAGTGACGTTTTTCTTCCAAATGAATTTACGGACCTTACCATCACTGAGCCGCCGCCTTCGTGAGTCGGTTCCTGAATACAGTCATCTCGGGGGTTCCCACCACGTAATCGACAAAACTTTTATCTTCCATCTTGATGGATCAAGGAGGTAGGCGGCTCTCGTCATAAATACACATTTCGCCCGTGTACGAGCTGGTACTCTTCTGTGCTCCCTAGCCCAGTGAAGTCGATCAAAACTCTAAGGTGAATTTGGGAGTGTACAGTGGGTCATTCTTTTGCTCGATAACCGTGTGAAGCAATCTCCGATTTACAGTTTGGCGGGAAAATGTGGATTCCATAGTGTCTTCCTCACAAACGACGAAGACGGCTTGTGGGCATTTTGCGGGCTCTACGTCACAGATTTTTTGGTAGTCAATCGTGGTCGTCTGAGGATTTTGTGTGGCCTAAAATGACCCAACATTCGATGATGTCTGAGGAATTTACAGACCGTACTCTGCGATTCCCCGAGGAAATCAGCGACTTTGGCTTGTTTGTACCTTCCCGTGGAGTTGCAAGCACTCTTCAGCGTATTGACAATGCCGTGGACGAGACATAGCCTAGGGAACCTCTGTGTCAGTTTTTGTTGTTAGGTAACATACCAACTCGAAAAAATGGGATCATTGTACATAGGCTTGGAGCAGGGAAAAGCAACAAAAAAGATTACTGAGGCGTTCAGATAGAAATACGGTTTAAGATTGGGTCTGAAAAACAGATATTCCAACATATCAGCAACAGTTTATTTGTATCAAAGTTGAAACTTGGGGGGGGTTCAAGCTGGGCATACTCACTGCGTTGTGGTATTAACCTAGTCATTCATAAAAAAACACAATTGCTTGTATCTCCAATCGTGAAATGCTCCAGAAATCTCGCGATCGGTTGAATAGCCACTCGGAAAAAGTTGGATTTGGGGATAATGCGCATTCTGTCGGGAGGGTTTGTATGGGAGGTTAAAGGCAATTTTGTTATCCTGTGAAGGATGAAAGGGAGGGAGTACAAGTCGTTTCTTTTGCAGTGGTTCCCTGTGGGGGGTCCTGTAAATCGACGTTTAAAAGTGCATTGCATATTGTGGCCATATCACTTTGCGTCTTCTCAGCTCTTCTCCCTGAGTGACCCCTTTCGTAAGATTAAGGCGGTGCCATGATTCTCGATATTCTGCACATTTGCCCAAGTGGTCGGCTTAAGTCGACAAATCCCTGTCGGGAAGGCTTTCCTAAAAGCCATCTTGAGTAGCTTGTAGGGTATTTGTTAATGAATTTTGTTCACAAAGAACACTCTTGTTGCGTGGTAACTGAAACACGTTGCTTACCTTAATGTTTGACAGTTTGAATGCATTTTACCATTTGAATTGGCTGGATTCCTCAGATAAATTCTTTACATACCTAACAAACGATAAAGTTAACCTGGCTTAAATATGTCCACGTGTTTGGGCAGATAAGCAACAAAAATACCATTCATTAATACTACACAAACAGCTTTAATGATTAAGTGAGTTTTGACATATGCCATTTTAAAAGCGATGGTGTTCAATGAGGCATGACTGGAGAAATGGTATTTAGAAGGAAGAGCGTGGCCACTGTTAGGGTATTCGCCTTGGGCAGAAGGTCACCAGTTCGAGCCCCGGCGGGGCCACTTGCAGGAATTTAATTGGGTACTAAATTCTGGATTTGTTTATAAGACTATAAATGGGAATTCGCTCTCCCCGTTGGTCATTTGGGACTTGGGCAAAACGAGCCATGAGAATAGCCCACTATACAATGGACACACGGTATATGTAATCGCAGCCAGTTTCGATAACAGTATGGGTGAAAATCCCTGTTTGTCCCAAGTCGTCCTGAAACCTTGGGCAGACGACACAAAAACACTAAAAAATCACAACCAATAAACAAAATAACAAAAATAAGATCAAATTTAAAAAAAAGTCTTTGGAAATTTGTCTGTTTCTACATTTATAGTAAAATAATTAGTATACCATACAGCACACAGTTTTGCTGTGTTCAGGGATAAGTTTTTTTTTTTCTGAGGACGCCCTGTATATATATAAAATGACCAGAAATTATTTGATTTTGAACGCCTTGATGACCTATTTGAAGAGCTGACACCCCAATCCCAGGGCAGAGTGCAATTATCTCTGCATTTCGAAAAACGGGAAACTTCTTTGCCCACAGTGGGTTGTCCGTTAAATGTAAATTTGAGAAGTCCAGCGGACGTCGCTAACAAAATATAGATGTTTGAGAAAAAAAAAATGTCACTATTATTTCATTTGCGCAAGAAGACGCACAAATTACCCCTTATGTATGGAATAAGGAATGGATTAAATAAACAGGTAATGTCTGGCCCATGAAGTTCATGATTTCCTACACTAATGATACTGTTCATTACTCTAGGCTTAATCGGTGCTTCATGTATATGCCATTATTGAGAATACATTGAACACAAGTTCTTACGATAACACAAAGAAAGCGATGAAATGACGATATTGTGGTAATGAATGAGATAAGGAAAATAGCACAAGTCACTCCCATATTCCACTTTAGCCTTTAAACTTCCGCCTATATGTCTCTGCCTCTGTCCCTCTATCTAACTCTCTATCTCAAGGGTTTCTTTGTGTTTCCCTGTCTCTCTCGCTGTTCTTTGTTCACACACACACGCACTCTCGCGCGCGCACGCACACACACACACATCCGCACACACACTTACACACCCACAACACACACCCAAACACACGATGATCCCTTTCTTAGGGCTCGGTTTCTCATTCCTCTCTTTCCCTCTTTTTTACTGTCCATCTAACACGATTTTTGTTTTTATTTCGTAATGTATAATTCCTAATTTCCATCCTTTTTGGTTGTTGTCTTTTTGAGAAAAAAAAAACATCACGCTTTCATTATGTTTGTGTGGTTCATGGCCAAAAGGAAAGCACTTTCATTAAAACTGACATTTAATCCGTTAAAAACTGTAGATGCAATAAAGTAATTAAATTCACGATTAAACATTTAAGACCTTCGCAAAGTGCAGATAAAAAAAATCCTCATAAACACACATGAGCAAACAGATAAACGCGTGACGAAGCTCCGTCATTTGGAGGAATCGTGCACATTGTTTGAGTGTGCATATTAGAAGCGTTTACAGGATATACTTTAAACATCTAAGGTTCACATAACAAAACGGACTAACAAAATATACGTTCATAAAAGCCGGCCCCCCCCCCTTCAAAAAAAAACCATACAATCTCAATCAAAAATCTTCAAGCTTGTAACTTGTAATATTCGGTATTCACCATATAAGATAGTGATAATTTTGAAAATAAAACTTCCCTTTAGACATTTAAAATAAACAGAAATCACTCCGATGATTTAAAAATACAGAAGACCGCGTTTCGTTTTCGGTAAAACGTCGAGTTGATCACTTTTAAATCCATATTAAGTACATTTTTGGTAGATTTATACTGAAATTTGCTCGCAATATTTTAGCTTTACGTCAAAGTTGTAATCCGTCACCGCTCGATAAAAAGTAGTTCATTCCACAACTGAAATGAATAATGACCACCTGTTTTCATATGAAACTTTAAGGAAGCTCATGTAAAAACATCTCATACAAATTACGTTTGTGGATGTGTGGGTTTAAATTTACCGATTGAGTATTAATAAAATTGGCCTCAACTTGAAAACGGATAATAGCGATAAGTTTGAAATCGCATCCACTGTTAATCCGACGGGAAATTTAAAGACTTAAATAAACCTGCAGTGTGACTGCATACGAAAGTATGGCATTTCGGCTTTGTTTAGTTTTCAATATTTTCAGGAACTACGAATTATTTGAGTGTAAGTAATATTCAAGAAGAGAATTACTCTGGAATGTTTATTGCCTATATTCATGTCATTTAGTTTTAAATCTGGAATACACGCTGTGCGGAATGGTATTATTTAGTGGTCGCGCTCACGGCGTTTCTCATTATTATCGTCATATCGGCCACAACTCAGCCTCATTTCTATCTTGTCGTATGTATTTTCGTTCATTTTGTTTAAGTGGCTTACTTAAATGCATAAAATAAGATTGGCTAAGTGTACAAATTAAGGTTCTATAGTACGCGACAGTTATTCCGTATTCATGGGTTAAAACACGACTAGCCAAATGACTTATTTCTTGTTCACTTAGAAAACAAAACTGGCAAAGAAAAGCTGGGTGTTCCGACTTTATGACATTATATGTTTGCCATCTCAAAACCAAAAACCTCATATATCCAACTGTATAGCACCTATGATGACAGTAATTGTGGTGTTGAAGGGGCAAAACGTTCAATAAAACTTTTCAAAAATTGTCAAAGTCATGGGGAAAATTACATCGTTTATTAAATAGCATTGGGAGATGATTTTGGTTTCAAAATTTATGTCCCGGCGGACATTCTCCGGTTCTGCCCGGTTCCAGGAGGTTCATTTAATCCGCTCAATCTTATGAATCTTTAATCAAATTAATGAATCGACGCGCGGAACCGGATAGGAAACGGAAAACGCCGCCAGTTGAGTATTGAATTCGTCCCTTACTGCTTATGTGGCAAAAGATTTATGGCATTATTATGGTTGCGTATCTCAAAACAAAATTGCCTTCACATATCAATAGTATAGCACTGTTCGAGGACAGTAATTGTGGTGTTGGGGGCAAAACAGTCAATAAACTTTTCTTAAACAATTGTCAGAGACTACGGGAAAAAATGTACACCCGTGTATTAAATATCATTGACTAGATGGTTTTGGTTCAATAATTATATTATATAATATATATATATATATATTAATGATAATATATATATATATATATTATATATTATATATTATAATATATATATATATCGGGTCAAGAGGTCCAAAGCGCTCAGTTGAATATGAAGGCGCTGGCAATTTGAATATGGTGTTGTTTTTATTAGGCCCAAGATTTGAAATGCAAGTAAACTTCGAGTGTACTTTGCATGTGGCAAAGGAATGTATTTAATCAATCCTTAAAACTAATGCTAAAATGTGGTGAATCTGGACTTCTTGCATATAGGCATCTGACTATGTCAACAGGTGATTTGTAAATGAGTGCCCGGACATGACCACCATATTGACTTATAGAGATCTCTGGTCAAATGTGGGAAGGATTTGATTAATGAATTGTGATACTAGGATTAGCGACGGAAAACGCAGAGTCAGTGTAGTGTCAAAACACAGTGTTGTTGCTTTAAAAAAGCATTAAATATAGCAAAAACAGGAGCTACATTGTCAAGTGAGGGCACACTTAATACCAAAAACCAAGAAGCATTGCTGTGAGGACAATTACCAAATCCAGAAAGCAGTGCTATGAGAAATGATATTACTAAGGGCAATTGTAAAAATTTATTTGGACCAAGCTGAATTTGACTATCTGAATTACCTTTGGGTTTCGACATAGAAATATAGCATTTTAGTACAATGGCGTTTAATAATGTAAAAAACGAAAACAACAGCATTAGAAAAAAATATCTGGAAAAAGAATAGGAAGGAAAAGAAAACCACTTGAAGCAATTCCATTCTTTTCTACCCACCAATCAAATGATTAGCTTTTTGAGCCATTGCACCTCTGTTTTAGTAGTTATGATAAATTAAAATGTTTTCTTCATATAAATATACTTCCGGTCCTAAACTCTCCCCCTCCCGTCACCATCACGCACTCCACAGATATAGGTAGAGGTTATTTTGTTTGTCCTCTCTCACTTTCTCTTGATTGTATTTAGTGATTCGTGGCTTTCAATTCAAGCTGAACAAAATCTTCTGGTACGTTTGGGAAATTCTCACCCACTCTTGTGTGAGGTTGAATGGGATAATTGTTGGCATCATGCGTCGCCCAAGTTTATCCCAAAGTTGTTCGAGTGAAAGATTTGGTGACCTTGCGGTCATGGAGACAATGATGCTGTTGTCACTAAACGTCCACAAGTTAGTTGTGCTGATATGTGGACATGACTTGCTGAAAGAGAAGTATGTGTTTTCTTTTTTGATGGAAGACTACAGGTTTTACTCCAATGTACGTTTCTCATCTAATGTAGCAGTTATTAACATGAACCTTGTGTCCTTTACATGTAATACCCTCCAAAACCATCACCAATCCTTCACACACCATATCTGTCGTGTTCCTCGATGCCGTCGTCGTGGACCCATCCAATGCAATGTGCGTACAATCCACGTGTCCATCATTTAATCCAAAGCAAACTTACTTTCATCAGTGAAATTAAAAAAAATAAATTTCCTTCAACACATTTCTGCAATTGCAATTTTGACAAAATGAAAGATTCTTTTTGTGTTCATAAGATTAGAAAAGTCCTTTCATCTTACGTATTTTTACACCTAAAATGAATATTTGGCGCTCTCATGTCGAAAACCAACCATTATGTAAAACAGTGTATGCAGTATTAACCCTCAAGACTTGGCAGGAGACTCCGCTCGTATAACCGCTCCGGTATTTAAAGTTTTCTTATAAAAAAATAAAACTATTTGACCATATTCGGAATCAGCATAACCCGCGCCTACTTCAAACGAGAATAAACCACCTAATCTTAGGTCAATTCTATAACCCATGCGTTTTTCCTTGATGCTTAAGATTTGTTCAATTCCGGAATGTAAGCAACCAAATGCAAGCTATCTGCAAAAAAATTATAAAATCCTCAAGGATCATTTATTAACATAGTTTTGTGTATTTCCTATCTGTTTTCTTATTTCAGACATTTAAAGATGCTTTCCTTAAAACACTCTCGAACAAATACTGACCGAACGTCCCATCAACACACACATCACCACACACTGATGTCTTCACTTCACTTAAATGCATCCCCCACTAAACCAAGAAAACAATTCACATTACCAGAAATCCTAACCTGAAAAACAAGAACAAAAATGTAACTACCACGACTGATCCGCTTTGATCGATTGCAAAAAATAGTGTTTCCCACTTATGTTGTGACCCAATACGTACAAAGCCCTGACGTACCATTGTACGTAATGGCTCAAGTTCTTATTTTGGGAAATTTTTATGTTCTCGCCCAATACGTACGAAATAATTTCAGTCTGACAAACGAGGGCGCATCACAAGATCTTGAAATGAAGTTCTCCCTCCCTCTGCAAACTCTCTCTATTGACTTACGTTCGCGACCACATAACCATTTCGCCCCAATTACACCTTGTCCTTATTACAAAACCCAGTCATAAACTGCTTCAAAATTGAATTTTGGGTACGTATCGGCAAAGGTGGCGCAAAGTGGTGGCATTACTTAGTTATATAATTGCTCAAAAGCTGCAGTGTTTAGCGGTGGGTGTATTAGTATTATAATACAAAGCATAAAAATGAGGTTGAAGTGGTCATGGAAATGCCGAACCTGAATGTTGGTACTATTGGGGGGGCCCAAGTGTGGGGTTGCAATTTCTGTTGCTGGCAAAATTTTCGGTTCCCCGGCCCAATACTGTCATATGGGGGGGGGGGGGGATTTTGGGCCTATGATCCTAATCACATCAACCTTCTTGTAAATCAAAAACACATACCATCGACACTTTAGACCATAAAATGATTAGATTTTAAGCATGAAAAAAAAAAATGATCTACGTCTTGGGAAGAGGTGACCAAAATTTCCGTACATTCTAGTATAGCTTAAAATAAAAACATTTTCAAATGTCATAATTGCTAACATGCATTTTTACGTTTCCCGCATCATTTATACATACTACAAACATAAAAAAATATTTAATGTTTCTAAATTGTTCACTAATGGAATATGTACGTATTGGGCCCAATTGTCCATTTCTCTTCTGGCCAAGTTTCAGGTTCCCCCCGGCCCAATATGTACGAAAAATCTTTTTGTCTAAAATGAAGGGCGCACTTACAAACTTTAGAATCCCTAAAAGTTGTTTTTCATTGATTCAGCCTGAAACCAATTCGCCCCCATAACCATTTCGGTGCGGCCCAAGTACACCTTGTCCTATTTCAAATTTATATGAGGGGGCGGCTATTTGGGCGTATTATATCGAACTTAAATCAAATCTTCTTAAATGAAAAACACATCCCTCAAACAATATTTAGACCATAAAAATCAGTTAGATAGTCATAAATCCTTCAAATTAATTTGTACGTATTGGGCATAGGTGACCAAATTTTGCCTGCATGCTTAAGTATAGGCTAAAACAAAATTTGTATTTTATAAATTGTCGTAATTGCTCCAAACATGATTTTTACGTTGCCCACATTATATTATATAATATACAAATAAAATGAGTGAATGGTCCTAAATTGCCTCAAGATGGAATTTTGTACGGATTTGGCCCAAGTGGTCATTTCTTGCACAATTCCTATGTTTTCCCCGCTGATACGTACGAAAATATTTTTGTCTGAAAATGAGGGGGCGCACTTACAGAACTTAAAAATTCTCCAAAAGTTGTTTTTTCATTTACTCGCCTGAACCAATTCGGTCCCATAACCAAGTCGACCCAATAAAATCTTGTCCGTATTTCAACTTGAATTTGGTAGGGTATTTGGGCCCCAATTACTATTGGTGGGGCTATTTGGGCCTATTATACCTAAGTTTTAAATCCAATCTTCTTGTAAATCAAAAACACATACCTCAAACAAAATTTAGACCTTAAAATTTGAGTTAAATATTCATAAATGCTGCAAATTTGAATTTGTTATTGTGGCAGAGGTGTACCAAATTTGCCCCTGCTTAAGTATATGCTAAACCAAACATTTTAAAATGACTAATGGTCTAATTGCTAAAAATGCATTTTGACGTTGCCCAAATCATATGTATAATAATACAAACATAAACCAAATGAATGAGATTGTCCATAAATGGCTCAAAAATGGAATTTGTATTGGGCCCAAGTGTCAATTTTTGGCAAATTTCAGGTTCCACCACTGCCCAATAAGTACTAAAAAAAAATATCTTTTCTGAAATGAGGGCGAACTTAAAAAGTGCGCAAAAGCTGTGTTTCTTGACTCTCCTAAAACAATTAGGCCCCATAACCATTCGTCGACCCATCTAAAACTTGTCCTAATGATATGAGGAGGGGTGATATTGTACCATGATTCTAAATTAAATCAATATTCCTTGTAAAATTCAAAAACACATAACCTCAAACAAGATTTATACTATAAAATGAGTTAGATAGTCATTAAATGCTTCAAAATTGAAGCGTATAGGAAAGTGGCCAAAATTGTTCCACATTCTTAAGTTTAGGCTAAAATCAAAAAAAATAAATACCATTACTAAATGCCCAAACGTAGCTGACAATAATTCCGCGGCTTATTTCACAAAAGTTAGAAATGTGTTGCCTGAAGTCACAACAGCCTATTTGTGCAGCTTGAAATTGCACTGCATATAAATATAATCGATTGTCGACAACCAGTTTGGATGTATGTAAGCCAATCCATTTTGTCAGCAAAATGTAATGAGCATTCTACGTAGAATATTTGTATATTGGGTGAATAGTTTGCTTGATAGTCTTTTCAATCAACTGTCTTGCTAAAAGCCCCCTGTGGGTAGCTCTTTGTACTTTCCGGCACACAAGCATATTCTTAGGAAAGAGAATTGGATAAGTATCCCCCTTTTCCCACGTTACTCATGAAAGAATTCATCCTTTTTTTCCTATCAAAATCACAAGGTTTTTTGTTTAATTATACCTTTTTTCTTAAAAAGGACTTGCTTTAAACCCCTACAAACAAAAAACACAACAAAGCAACAACAAATAAATTGCATGGCTTGAGTTACTTGTGTTAACGGCTACATCTTGAGTTATCTTATGTTATTTAAATTTGATTTTATGGTGACATACAATCTTCATGAGTCAAAAAAAGGCAAGCTATCCGAGACACATTCATTAATTACACATTATAAAATTTTGTGAATTTGAATGAACTAAAACTAACCCCTTTCGTTGCATTTGTAAAAAATTAAAAAAAATCTATGAAAATTGTTTCCTCGAGAATTCGCGACTTAAGAACATCATGCATGTGTACCCAGAAAATTATTTCACCGGGCGAAGCAATTAATTTGTTTCTTGTTGTAAAGCTTGTTTAGAACAAGTTGGATGGGTTGATGAATCCTAACAGTTCAATTACGTTCACATGATTCAATTACTTTGGCACGTTTCCATTTGCTACTAAGCCACTGATTACGTGGTTCTTACTTTCTTTCATTCTTTAACAAACATTAATTCCTCTGTCTTTTGGATGTTTCGTGAAATGCTCTGCAGGTATTCCACAAACATTATCTCCTCAAGCAAAAAAATTTCAAGCCATGATGCTTTCTTGGAGATAACAACACTTTACAATTAAAGGGACTAGGCCCTAAATTCAACTAAGAATTAAAACGTTGGAAACTATTAATCTTGAATAATGTCTTTACATCAAAGAAAAACTAAAACAATCCACACAAACAACAAAATCGCTAAAATTGAGAGAACTGTTTGTCATAATTTCATTCGTGTTTCTCTAATTTCCTAAAGTTTTTGATCCTCGAAATGATTTACATTTCCATCTAACGCTCCCCTTAAGTAAAACTTTAGTAGGTCAAATATATTAGATGGTATGAAACCAGTATGCATATGTAAATCTGACATAATTAATGCATATTTAGGGATGTGATCCAGGCAGATGACGTAACTTGTAGTGGGTCTCTGGTGGTGCGTTTTGTATGTATTCTCTTTAAACCACCAGAACCCCATACGGACATAAAAAAAGGGGCAAGAAACAGAAAAACGATGTTGTTGCTTTGTGTGATTTGTTCGCGGTTTTGTGTATTTTTTGTTTTATATAAACATTACATATTGAGAATGTTCAACTAAAAGATTCGAGATTTGTAGCAATCAATCTTCCTAAATGGTTAGTTCCTTTCTAGTAAAATTTAAAAGAATCAAACCAAATTCTTTTGAAATCTCAATCTTTTAGATTGACTTTTCAGTCATTTTAAAGAATGAGCAGCGATTTGCTAAACTTTTGTAGTTGACTTTCATCTTTTCGAGTGGGTCTTCAACCACAGACTTTGATTATGGGAAAACTCTTTTCTTTTAGATTGAGATTTCAAACTTTGGAAGTGGGAATAGGCAGTTAAAGATCAATCAAAACTGTTCCAGGACAATTAGATATATATTAAAAGAGACAGAGTTCAATTAAAAATACTTTGGTGGGTTTCATCATAGAGTTGTGAAAACAAAAATATTTCTATTATTTGAAACTAAAGACACTGTTTCGTGGAGGTTTTATGGTAAAGAATTGCATTTTTCCTCCAGTTTTCACAAATTCCGCGAAACCTGCTGTAGGTTCTGTTACGATAAACATGCGCTATCGATACATGTACAAAACCAGGTAAATTGGGCTGAAATGGTAATGGGGCCGAATTGTTTTTAGGCCCTGATTCAATGAAAACAACTTTTGGGGACTTTTTTAAAGGGTCTATAAGTGCGCCCTCATTTGTCAGACAAATTATTTCGTACGTATTGGGCCCGGGAAGCTGAAATCTTGCCCCAAAAAGGACACTTGGGCCCAATATGTAACAAATTTCCATTTTTGCGCAATTTATGACCATTTCACTCAGTTTATGTTTGATGTAGCGGATTATTATAAAATATATGTGGGCAACGCAACAATGCTGTTTGTGAGGCAATTATGACATTTAAGTATTTTTTAAATGTTGGTTAGCCTAGATACTTAAGTATATGGACAATTTTGGTCACCCTCTTCACCATACGTAAAACATTCAAATTCAAGCATTTTATGACTATCTCACTCATCTTTTATGGTCTAATCAGTTTGAGGGATGTGTTTTTGATTTTACAAAGAAGATTTGATTTAACTTAGGTATCATAGGCCCCAAATAGACCCCCCCCACATATCATTGAAATCGGATTGAGATACGTGTGGCCCAGGGGCCTGACACTCAAGCTCTAGCTTCTCAGGACCATCCCGGATCGTCAATTTGTAACTTGCCTATGTAACATGCTCGCAAACCGTAGCTTTGTTCTCCAGACCAGCTGATGGACAGAGTAGTCTTCTCGTCGTCTGAGTAACGGAGTACCACAAGTCTCTGTACTGGCTCCTATGCTGTTCAAGTTGTATATCAGCGATTTACCTCAACAACATCTAGACAATCTGGCTACGCCGACGATCTGCCCTCCTCCCACTCGACAGCAACTGGACAGAAGTAGAATGCACACTTACTACAGACATTGCCCTACTTGCAGCATATAGACCTGGAGACTCAAGCAGAGCGAAGTCAGACCACCGCTAACTGCCTTCCACCGTCACCCAAATAGGCTCATCGCCAGTTTCAAATCACCCTCAATGAAGCGCCTCTGCATAACATCCTACAAAACACACCAACCTACTTGGAGTTAATCTTGAACGGCCTTAACTTACCGGCAGCACCTTGAGTCCATATGCGCCAAGATATCTTCGAGGAAAAACTGGTCCATTCCGTTGCCAGCCCAACGACCCTACGCACCACTGCCTTGCTTCTGTTCTACAGCACTGCTGAATAGCCGCCCCAGCAAGTGCAACAGCTCTCACACAAAGACGCTGGACACAGTATTCAACGAGACCTTGGAACCATCACTGGCTTCCTCCGTCCTACTCCATCTTGAATTCCTACCAGTGGTTTCAGGCATTCACTTGACAGTACTTCGGAGAGAACACAACACGCACAAACTAGTGAATAAGCCCGGCTGAAGGACAAAAAACACCTGCTGCATAACACTGTCAAAGATTTACACCAACTTGGATAGACAGAGATGACGCCTCGGCAGGACCTTCTGCCGACACGATGCTAAACTCTCCAGTTCCCATTCAAAAAAGAGAGAGTATGAGGGAGAGAGAGTTGAGAAGGAAGGAGAAGGAGAAGGGAGGGCGGGGAGAACAGGTCATCTGGCTAGATTACTTCCAAGGACCAGGGTTCGTTCGCGGACAGACCACGTTACGCCGAAGACTGACGTAGCACCACGACGTTGCGAGGGGTGACGTAAGGATAACTACTAAGATTTTTACGCGTTCGTGGAACTTGCGACCTAGGTACGTGTGTCCTACGAGTAGCCAGAATTACGATTAAAACTACGTGTGGTCATGAGTACACATAGCACACTCGTAGTTTGTGGAAAGTAACCAATCTTAATGTTTCCATGACAAAAATTGCTTTTGTCCATGCATAATAAAGCACGTGTTGGTAAATAGCTAAGCTCAAAGTGATGTCCTAATATAGAAATCTCAATTATTAATTAAAATTCCAGCATCTGGATGTTTGTTATGCAGTAGGCTATCCATGGTACTACACATAATAAATATTTACTATATAAAAACGTTAGTCATCTCAACCGTTGGGGTTGGAATTGGTATTTGGTGATGATTACTTAACCCTCGTATACCTGAGCCATTTTTGACAAAACTCCCGAAGGGGGGGTGGTGGTTACCACCCCCCCTTCCCCTTGATTTTCGTTACTGAACACCCGATTCGTAATTTGGTTTACCAAAGGATAGCTTAGAGTTTCTTCTTCATTGGACCAAACTAAGTGCTAACATCCCCATTATGACGTAACCATGACCATATTTGAGGAGGAAAGTACGAAAATACGGTGGAGGAGAAATTGATAGTTCGCAATTTTAGTGACTCAAACACCTGATGATAGCTCTAAAATGCTTTGTCATTATATAAAACTGTCATTTTCAAGCAAGTAGAGTCAAAAACCGCATGAAAATCTGGTTTTCTAACCTTTTTGGCGAAACATTGAATTGTACTGTGTGTGGTCTATGGGAATGGCAAGTTTTGCGGAAATCATGTGAACTTTGACGTCATTGTGACGTTAAGGCTAGGCAGTTTGGTCAATCATTGTGGTATCAATGAAAAGAGGAGGAACATAGCTATCATGGTACCAAAATAAGTGTCTGTGAGTTCTGTGTTGTGTTAGGCATGTTGGGTACTTCTCTTCCGAAGGGGATGGTTACACCCCCCCCCCCCCATCCATCACTTTGGGATCACCCCTGCATCTTACCTATCACCCCGGTGATGTTTGATTTTGGATAAAAGGGAGCGGAACATGTCAATTGACAATTACAGTAAATAAGTTGGGCACAAAACGGGGGTTTGGTTTTAGCAAGCAGTGGGAGAAAAAAAACCTGAAGGTAGACGAGGGTAAATATAACACACCAAAAACATTTCAAAATTATTTTGATCAGCCTTATAAAAGTGACAATTATTCGCATCTATGAATCGTTACGAGTTTTTGAAAGTCCCTTACAAAATCAGTGCTGCCAAGTATGTGCTAATTGTATCTCTTCTTAACTGATTAACGACCTTTTCCTTGCCTGTAATATTCAGTCATTCATGTCCTTTTGTTTTCGGTATTGGATATAGGCCTATATACTTTTTCATGTTTTTTTTAAATAAAATATTTTTTTGTCTTGCCAACCTATAAGAATGACTCTAATGAGGAAAAAGAGCCGCCTTCTTTGGTTCTGAAGGCCATTTTCTTTACCGGTGTAGTTCTATCTAATACCTATCGAAAGTACACAGCTTATAATAACAAGCCAATTTCCACGCGGTTCTCACAACCAGGAGGAATTCAATATGCGAGGGGTTGTCCGAGTACTTAACTCGTTTTCCAATAAGTCTGCACTAACCCAAACCACGCGTATGCTTTTAAAATCCCATTTAATCGATATTACTATAACGGCATTCAACACCACTCGTACCTAATTGCACCCACGAGAATACATCACCCAATAAGAACCCACGTCATACTGATTCTAAGTTATGCGAACGGTTATTCCTACGACTGTTAACGTCCATTGTTCGCGAACGCAACGTAGTCACAACTTGTAGAAATCGTAGCAACACTCAGCAAAAGTTCCGTATATACTTACGATTCAAGGTTCGCGGACGAACCCCCGATCAATCTCTATTACACCTAATACAAACTACCACCTGGCAGCAATCTCACACGCAAAGAATGTGTCACCTTGAACAGGAGTCGCACAGGAGTCGATCGCTTCAAATAGCAATGTGCACCGATGGGGGCTGCGGCCATCGCCAGCCTTCCAATGGGTTTCCCACCACAGCCTGAGATCACATTCTCACTAAGTGCCCTACCTTTCGTCACCGGTGGACACAGATTCTCAACCCCAACCAATCAACAGGAGTTTGGCCTCCACTCTTACAACATTTAGCTGCTGCTCATACGCAAGACATAAGAAGCCGTTTAGGGTGAGTGAAAGTTCCGTGAAACAGGCGATGTCAAGGACAGCCTGAGGCGCACGTCCCCAGAAAGACCACAGCAGTCTAGCAAGTTTATTCATAACTCTTCATGTCTTCTAACTCGCAGACTGTCTGCAACACATCTTCAGGCAAGACATGCTGACGATATGGCAGATATGTCTCTGATTAGACGACCCGAAACAGTATTCCCATGTATCCATCTTCAAGCTCGACAGAAAAGCTGCCAAGAAACCCACAATGACGGATTCGTCTGGCTCTGACCTAATCCATACTCCACGATGACACCGCTCAATCCCAACAGAGTCTAGAATCATCAATGACTAACCTTCTGATGAGGATTGAGAGATGCACTGACCTATTACAGTCCTGGCTTAACCCAATCAAAATTGTGGAATCATCATGATTGTCATTGTGCGTGCTAGGGGTATTGACGCAACACATGGAGATGGAATGCTAGCCACAGGAGCGAGCAGACTGGTAAGCAACATGCGGAGAGTCAGACAGTTTGTGGCTGCTTTAGGAGTTCCCTCACTATAATAAATTAGAGTAAGCCACGATTGTTTTCCTTATTACTGCAGGCTGTGCATTATAGCCATGAACATTCTGTTAGAAGACTCATTGAAGGGGAGGTACTCCCCCCCGGGGCCCCCCCAATGGAGGCAGCCGCGGTTGCAAAAGTGGTGTCATTTTAGAAAGGACGAATTAGCTAAATCCACAGTCGCTAAAGGATACAACCAGGTCTTCAAATGAGAAATAGGGCTCAACAACTTTCCAAACTTGTTTAAAGAGTTTACTTCTATCAATTTATTTTTAGTCTAGTAATAAAAACGATACGGCTCGAACAAACAGGATGATTACTCATCAAAGAGTCCAACAATATGTAAAGAATGGTCGAAGTAATCGTTTAAACCCTTCCGGTGATTTCTCATTTTTCTTGAACTAAACAAAGTCTTCATTATTGAAGGACATTATTGAAGAAGGACAAACTTCCAAAAGGAGAACTTACTATAGTGGTATTCATTTCGAGACGCTTTACTTGGAATTTACGATAAGAAACACTTGATTGAGCAAACGGTTATGCACCAGCGAAAAATTCAAGACCATGTTTTCTTGCATAAAGACACTAGTCTCGGTTTATTTACTCCAGGTGGAAACACAGATTACACTAGGAAAAAGCAAAACATATCAGTTTTTAATGAAATTGATTAAAAAAAGTGGCCTTTTTGTCATTAAAAAAATCAAGAAACATCTTCGTTAATAAAAATGTGTAAGGGTATAATATAATTTTGTTTTAGAAAGCCATTAACGATATAAATGCAAGATCTGATTAAGTATTATTTGATGTAAATAGTGACAGATCGAGAAGCGTACAGGAAACCGATGTCATGAATAAGAGCTCCTAATGAGGGAGAGTTCCACTGACCATCTGTCTATTGTGTTCTTCATTATGTGCAGCACGCATCATTAATTTACTTTCAGCACTATACCAAATAGCCTCGTCTGCAAAGTCACGGTTTATTCCGTATATGTTAGCGTACAAGATATGACACTTCAATATACATCCGGGACTGAAGTTTACTAAAGTACCAATTTCACAGAGTCGGTTTCTCAAGAACTTTTCCAAAAGTGACGTTGTACAAACTATATTTAGTTTCACTTGGTGATGCGCAACTTTTCTGATGTACTACATGTATTATTATTAGGTTTGCAATTGTCTATATGGAAGCCGGGTCATCGCTCCAGGGAGACTGAGATTGTTTTACAGCGGTATTTGGTTAGGTCGACGAGATGTCTCTAATCAATACAAATACTGCAAAGAATGATGGGCACATTTCAAACTACTTAACTTATCAGCAATTCTGACTATACACAATGTTGCTTCAAGATAGAACCTGTTGATATTATTACTATCAATCAAAGAATGACTTTTCCTTCGGCTTTTGGTGTTGCTGGGTTAGAATGTCATGGATATCACTTAACTCTTAAAAGGAATACCCTCAACAAAAAATCTTTTCCATAAGCTTCTTCCGAACCACATTTCATTGTGGTCATTAACTCAAAACATAAAATGAATGAAATTGAATTCACGTATTTTTATCGAAGGAGTAAGTAGCGATTTGCTAATCCGCAATACAGAAAAAATGAAAATCTATGTATATCTTTGGCATTAATATGCTAACAATAAGCTGCAAATGGTTGACTTGAAATCCGTGTATTACAGACAAAAACAGTAAATTGTATCTGATTCTGGTATTTATAGAAGATCATCGAACTTAACACAATCGAATCATGCATGTTGATAAGACACGTTAATTGATTCGAAAGAATTCATCCATCATCCAATTGTAATGCTTGAACTTTTTGTTGTTACTTAATGTCAACGTTTCTTTTTCTCAGTGAACATTCTAAAATGACTTCATCAATAAGTGACGAACATAAAAATCGAGTACCCTCAGCCGGAAACCTATAAACATTATCAAACAATTATTAGTTGACATCTTGCATAAATATTACACATTTTTAAGAGTTCTTGAAAAGGAACTTCTGGTTTTGAAGTAAAATTAAATGAAATACAAATAACCCCAGGTCTGTAATTAATTGATATTGCACATGACTATTTGGGGTGTTTCTGGAAGGAATCCAGGCATCTGGAAACTCTAAAGTCTTTGATGATTGCACTAGGACTTCTTGTGTCTTGGTATGTAAGTACCATGAACACTCTCTGGTCAAGTATAAACTCTGGCTGAGCATTCACTCCTCCTTCCATTACCGCAGTCGTAGACCAAAGACCAATGGATATTATTCTTAAACGATTTCTTATTCCATGGTATCAGCTCAATTCCAGAGCTACAATGAACATTGAAAAGTTTGGTCGGATATGCAATCCTTTTTCTTGTTTATTTTAAACCTGAATACAAGAGGAAAATGACGCTCATCAAATACGTTAATCTACTGTAACCTTAAGTATTTTGCTTTCATTTTGTTCTAATCTAAAATTCAACTATCCTAAAGGGTCATTCTTCAAAAAACTAAACCTTTTTGATCAAAAATGAAGTTAATGGTATTGCACATTTCTTGACATTATCACGTTAACCATCCTTCCAAGTTTCCTGCATGATATTTTTGACAATATGTTCAACTCAAACACCCTCATTTGCATAAATGAACGTGTTTAATATTGTGGGATAAAAAAGTGGGATTATTACACCATTTTACTTCTTTAGTTTTATATTGAATAGCTATTCATTTTGTTTGAAATACTGCCTAAAGTATTGCGGGGACTTCAATTTTAAAAATTATGTTGAAAAAATTATAGGAAATAGACAAGTAGTTAACAAAGAATTTTAATTGACTTTGGTATATCACACACGTGACCAAAAAGACAAAGAAATTGTTATTACTAGAAAACCACTGTCTCAGTAATGTTCGTATTTCATGTCAAAAGCCAGTTGTACCTTCCGTTATACAAATATTTGGTTTAGATCTTTCTTCTTTCAAAAGTTATTGATGTAGTAATTACTGTCACATACGTGACGACACTCATCATTTCTGGTCATATTGAAGAAGGTAGCAGTGTTAACTTTCATTACCAGTGTAAAAATGATATCATCAAGTTTAACGCCAAAAAACAACAATAATTGTTAATAAACTGGCTTAAACTTGATTCCCATGTGTCTTTTGAATGGGGTTGAAGTTGCCAAATTTAGCAGACTTGCATATATTTTAAAACAACCCGGAAATCTGCATACTAGGGTAGAATTGCTCTTTGCAAGTTATTAGTGATGACATTGTAATGAAAGTGATAATTTGGAATAAACACTAGATTTTATTACAAACTTTGTTGAGTAATGTTTGAGTAATCTTAGTCAAAGTTGAGTAAATCTTACACAAAGCTGGAGTTATTTTACCCAACACTGACTAAGGTTTACAACAATGAGTAAGGTTACCGCAAGCGGTTTGACCAGATTTTTACTCAACAATAAGAGCTGTGACCTTTTCTCAACATTAATAAAATATTTTTTACATGTAGTGTGCATTTTGTGTCGATCTCCTTGCAGTGATTTTACACATCGATTTATAATTATTAAAAGTGCGAAAATTTGGTTGATAAAGATGGCAAAATACTCTTTGGCAACACCCCACCATTGCCACGACGCAGCATCAGTTACCACGAAAAGTTCGTACCCAAACCTTTTGTCATATATGATATTGTTGCAAACATTCCAATTCCACAGTTTGAAACTATAATCGGTTCAAAGGTTTGCGACAGATTCCTCAAATTGGGATCTTGGTGTTACAGCTGACAGGCCACGGTCTAAATTGAACGACACTTAGGCACATGCACGCTCTGCTTCTTTTTGAACCTATAAGATTGGATGGCGGATCTGTGGGTCATTTAGATCAATCACCACAGAACTCCTTTGTGTCCACATATTAGACGTCTAATTACTCTGTCGTGTGTCTTCCCTACAGTCATATTGCACCGTTACAACGGTTACCGAATTCAGCATTCGATACTTGTCACTTTGACCACAAACCGTATATGATCACTTTCGCCTGTTCTTAACATCGAACACTAGCAAAAAAAAAAAAAAATAAAGAACCGCATCCGTTTCAAACGCTTACTCATTACCATACCTATCTCAGTATAATCCAAGTATTTCTCTACGCTCACATCGCCCGGCGCGTCGAAAGGTCGTCGAATTAAAACGAAGTAAACTATGCAATGGGAAATCAGCTTTGCTATTGCAGCTCCCCTATATGATCAGCCTTCAGGCAAAAGAAACATTTTTTTTTCAGAGTGGACTGAGTGATGAAGCTTAAGTGATTTTTTACCTCTCAAATTTTTTCTCCTTATCTTCCCCTTCTCCTTTTTGATTTTTATTCTTCTCGTATTCCATTGTTTTCAATTACTTTATAAACTGCATTGTTTGCGTTGTGTTTTTAAAAGTTGAGTAAGAAACACTCATCGCATACTAAACATTGGGAACATTATATAACATGGACTACACAAACATGCCTAGCGTAAACGCCCTAAAATCCTGGACATCCACGCCTGCAGGGAATTGAACCCCGACCTTTCGCACACAAGGTAAATGCTCTAAACACTAAGCCACCCAGGCCGCCCTGACAAACGGGCTGCCAACATAATCCCAGTTGCAATGGCTGGCGATCCGGGCCAGTCATCCGTAAGTCATCCTATCATCCATTTGTAACTCAAAAGTATGGACTTTAGCTTTTATTTGTTTGCAAAAGCGTCACTCAAATTATAAGTAGTTATTTAAGAACAAGTCTCTGGAAAAATCAGAATACTTTAATATGTTGTTTTTTTTTTTTTAAAATTTTATTATATTTCGAAATCTTTTTTGAGTCAGCCTTTAAACATTGGTGCCTTTTAAAGTAAAATATAATTTCACATATACCTACCACTCAATATTTATCGTAGGGCAAATGGTGATATTGTCATTGTATGTTAAAATAAACGCAAAGGGTGATCCAATAATAATATATAAGCTTTGCTGATAACTTTGTTTGCTATAGTTCAACTGAGACATTAGAAATTCGTAAGGATAGAAATTATCAATACTACAACTGCAATTGCGTACTCAAAAAGATACACAGAGGGCGCACTGTCACTTTTTTCAATCACACAGACCATGGCGGCCAAATTACTTTATAATTTGAGTGACGCTATTAGCTGCAATACAAACCATAATTATCACGATTTGATGTAGAACGGTCATGAGTGGTCCCATGGCTCAAACATGACCTCGTTCGGTTTGCGCATAATTGACCGTTACTCGAGCAAAACATTAATGAGCAGCCTTTTAATTGTTTTCATTGCCAAGGTAAATAAAATCAGAGAAGATGAGGTAAAATTTAAGTGATCAATCAAATAACCACTGAGAGAGGGCCAAGCCAATCATGCCAATGCAAGAACAAACTGAAAAGGATTTTTCTCAATAATTTATATGTTGAGTTTACCCAACATGGTTTACCGACATGCTCGTAGCACCAAGGTCGCCCGTTGGAATCTGATCTCGACACATTTTTTTTTTCTGACGTAAACAGCATTGCCAAACCTGGGAAAGATAGATATAATTTGATTAGCATAAGTTGTATACGTATACGAGATCTAGGTCAACTCCTGTTTTTTGCAGTATTTATTTCTTAAATAGTGTTGTTGTTATTATTGATTTGTTGCTTACACAAACTTTGTTGTGTATACCTTCGGATATTGGAAGGGAAAACTCTGAAAAGAAACGGCTATATGTATTTGATGGGTGACACAAATTCTCATTCTCATACATAACATTAGGAAACAAAAAGACCAAAAGTTTTGTCTCACATTCATTAGCTCAAAACCGAAAGCACTATGCGTTTTAGTACAAAAAACTTTGCGCTACGCGGAAATTCTTTTTATTGCATTTTTTCGTCTGATTTCTTATTAAAATGTTACAAACTCTTGAAAATCATAAAAGAGGTTCAATGCGAATTTTATTACCCATATGTGAGCGGAAAGGCGAAAACGTAGGTGAAAACCGTGTCGATGTGAATGAAGATGTCCTTCGGTCCACCGAAAAATTGTTACAACACCCTGGCATAATGATCCGTGAAAATGATTAGCTTTACGACCCCTGTTTCGCCCCTGATATGTGGTCATAGTAATGATCCTATATTATAAGGCTTATTTTAAAAACACAAACTTATACAACCTTTTCTCTCATATAAAAACTTGTTTTAAAATGTCTGAAAATGCACTAGATATAAAAAAAAGTATGTAATTCAGGATCGACAACGATAGAACATGTTTCCCCAAGTTAAAAAAAACTATCAATTATATAAGTAATATTTCTGAATGCACCAAAAGTTCAACACCAAAAAAATTATAAATGAACTCTACCAAAAATCATCTAGCATGGGGCTTACTTTGAGCCGTCAAAATGTCGCTCTCTCTCCTTATGCGGAGGGAAACTAACACTGATTGACTACTACATGTAGTACTATATTGGTGATAACGTCATCAAATCTGTTAAAAGATGATCCTAAACCGCTTTCTGAGCTCTCTGATAACATGCAATGGCAATGAAAACGATATTTATGATATGATTCTATGTTATGTAACAAATTGCACAATAGTTGAGCACCCTCATTCGCATGAGTTTAAATGTCTGGGTATACACCCGGTTTTGCCTTCCATCGCTTAGGTTTGCCCTTACTGTTTCGACTTAAGTCGTTCAAGTCTTCAAAGGCTTGACCGGAAGGCTGAACAGTTTCTTAAAAGCTGGCTGGGGATTCCCAAAAGAGGTGATCTTCTTCATATTACCAAAAGGTCTTAATATCCAGCGCATATCGGATGTATACAACCAAGCCCATTGCGCTTCATACAGTAGATCAAGGTACAGGCGATGAAATCTCAAATTATCTTTCGATATCAAGCGCAGAGAGAATCTTCCTGGCAACGAATCTCTCTTTACAAAGAAAACATTGTGAAATACTCCGGACCTGGCTAAACCGAATCTAGTAATACGATTCGAATATGTATACGAATAACCCACCAACACATTTGTGATTGTAATCTTTCTGATATTGTGCCTAACCTGTAATACTACGAAATCTTTATAATGACGAGTACAAGAATGTCGATATACTTAACAAACCTGGCATTGTAATAATGCATAGCACTGAAATTCTGATGTACAACTGGATGATCATAAATCTAATACCTGCATGTTCTCAGCAAGAACATTAAAAATCGTGATATTGAAAATTGGGTATTTTAATCTAAAGACGAAACCATAAATGATGTTTTGAATATATATTATTGATAATTGTACAGACTTCTACCAAATGACCATTTAAACAACATCATAATCTTAACAACACGAATTTTTTAATACTAAATTTACATATGTCGTGTATTCTAAAAAGTTTCATAAATTAGGAATATCATTTGAAATGTAATGAAACATGACTGTTCACTATTGGCGTTGCTGAAACCTGGTTTAAAGCAATGCATCCATTGATTTTTTAACTTACAAATATAGGTTTGAAACTGTAAATAGAATTGATTCCACATAGGTTTGTAGGTCTGATGTACCTAAATAATTTATTTATAAAAGGATACCGAGCTATGCTCACACATGTCTTTATGAATGTTTGTTTAATCGAAATAAAACCTCTAAAATGACAAAAATATATTGTTGGTGTTATTTACATAAAGACATCATCACCATAGTATTAATGACTTTATAACCTTTTGAATCAAATAATAAATAACATTGACTCGGTAGATAAAATACTTTATTTAAAATGGCGATTTCATATTGACAATCCTAAAGATCATATAGTCCCTATAGTAAATTTCATTTACTGGTAAAAAATACACATCATAGGCAGCTCCCACTAATACTTCCGACCAACACGTATTACTGATAAAAGTCTACATTAATTGTAATATATTTTTACCATAAACGTCACAAGTAGTGTATCTTACTATGAACATACTGACCATCTTCCAAAACTTCCTTCAACGATATCGACTAGAGTTAAATAAAAGCAAACTACAAAGTAACGAGAGACTTCTCACATGATAATATCACACAGCACTTACCGATGCCCATGTTTGAAAGGAATTGGGAAAATGTCCTTAAATATAAATGATGTTAACAAGCTTATAATCTTTATGAAATGTTTAATATCCTAATGGACAAGCATACCCCATATACTAAGACAAAATATCCAAAGTCTAACACAAGATCAACCATTTATCAGAATTTATAAAACAATATCTAAAGAAAGAGAATCCACAATAGAAGAATATAAGACACTACATAACAAGTTAAATAAAGCTCTTAACGACTGCTAAAAAGGCATTTTTGTAAAATACAAACATCAATATTGAAAAAGAAAAGCCAAATATTAAAAACACATAATGGAAATACTAAATAATATAATTAATAAAAACAACTAGTCTTGTATAATTGAATTTGCTTAAATGATCAAATTATGAATGATCCTAGCACACATTCCAGATCATTTATGACTTCTTTTTTTTTCACATAACCATACGCCCAAATCAGGTTAAACAATTCCAAATACTAATCGGAACTTTTCACTTAGCCTCTCTAATCAATCGATAGTACAATGTTCTTTACTTCCATTACAAGGATGAAGTAATTAAAGTTATCAATATTTAAATGCTAAAAAAAAAGTCCAGGTCATGATGGCATTCCAGCCTTAATTAATAAAAAACTAAAAAATCTTAAAAAAAAAAAAAAATCCCCTCAACCATCATTTCCAACCTGTCACTAACAACAGGCATAGTACTGATCAACTTAAAAAGCCAGGTTCAAATTCCCTTCATAAAAAGATAGTAAAGACAAATTTACTAACTACACAGACCAATTTCAGTTCTACCTGTTTTGTTCAAAATTTTAGAGCGTCTGTTTTTTAAATAGATGTAATCTCATTTTAGACAAAACAATATACTCTTTGAAAACCATTCGGGATAACCCTCCCAAACACTCCACAAGTATGGTTATAACAAAGCTTGTGCATAAATTAACTCAAGCTCTAAATAATCACACTGCTGTGTAGTTTTTGGATCCTTTCCAGTCATGTGACCCATAATCATGACATCCTCTTAACTAAAATGTATCACTATGCTTCGAGGTATTGTCTTGGGAACTGGTTCAAAAATTACTCTCACAACAGAAACGGCAGTTTGTTGATTACATAGTCACAAATCTACACAAATAATACGAAACCGGTATGGCCCCAAGGCTCTATTTTAGACCTGGGATTTATCATTTCTGTTAATGACATATTGAACCAGAATGCTGCTCACAATTGTCTTTATATTAGATGCAGAATGATAACCAGTGCTTTTACATTTACAATCACAATCATGATATTAATACAACTAAACACAATATGAATAATGTATTCGTAAACTAACTCTGGTTCAAGTCAAATAAAATTTCACCTAAAATCTTAAAGAAAACTAACTACAACATGCTTTTTGGCACTCATACATAAATCAACAATCAATAAATATTTTAATATCTGATCGATGATACTAAAATAAATCAAGTTAATGCTTTTTAAATTTTTAGGAGTCACTATTGACAAAAACCTTAACCGGGGAAAAAATCACATTGAGGATTAGAGTAGAAAGGTTCTAGTAGTATTGGAATGATTATATAAAGTCAAACATTTTCATACCTGAAACCTGCACTTCTAGTCCTCTATACCAACTGTTTCTCTCACACAAGTAACCTATTGTATCACGGCATGGGCAAGTGCAGCATCTGAAATGGAAAAACTGACATATTCATCAAAAGCGGCACTTAAGCACTTGAACCAATAGTGAGTTACAGAAGTGCATCCAAATCCTTTAGTTGTTAATCCAATCACTAAATAATGGATTGTGTAAAACTTATTATGGTACATTCATTACAATGTAGCAATACTCTGTTACCCCTCCACATTTGACACATGTTTGTAACACTGCTGAAAACCACACTTTATCCTAAAAGACTGCTTCAGACTTTTCAAATACCTAATGTAAACTTGATGTAAGTGTTAAATACTCTAGCGTACCACTTACCTTGGCGTTAACAATGACAAACACACCATTCCACCTAATGTCAAAACTCAAAAAATCTTCATAATCTTTTAACTTAAAATTATAACAAGTCACTTTATCAACCTATAAACAAATCGATAGAGTCTGGAACTTGACAGCCCATTATTTAGGCTTATTCTAAACACCTTCCTTCCACATTCACTTCATGTATATTACAATTTCATTTATTACTATGTATGTATATGTTTATAATTGATGTATTATGTGGATAGAAATAAATGTTAGGTTATGTTACGGACCACTTGGGGACATTGTTAAACCAAAATTTCAAATAGAGCCTTGGGCGACGGAATCCGATAATTATTGGAAATTGGTCGGATCGAGCCTCTCTTGTGTCAGAGTGAAATTGGCCAAGCTTTTGGAAAAGAAGCGAGAACAATTGAGTTTGGAAATCACGATCTTTGGTTATGCCAAAGGTGTCACTAAATTTGCACACCTCTAGTATTGATACACTTCCATCTTTTACAAATCTAAAGGAAATATTCATTATAAATGAATATTTGGAAATTTGTATGGATGGAAGCTACTAACGTAGATTACATAATAATCAAATAATTTAAAATTGGTTCCACATTTATTGAGTATTTTGCCCTTTTAATTTTTCCGACCCCCAATACTACTCGAAACGATTCCGACAATCCACATCGCATGCAAATGTTGACGTCAAGTGATTTACCATCCATCATTTACGTCGTTGTGGACCCATCATATCGCAGTGTTGCCACTTCATAATAATTAAAACACAACGAAATGAAACAAATATCCATTCTGTAAACTTTTTTTCTAGACTTTTACTTCTTACGTTTCATATCCATCATATTACATGTCAGCACGAACAATTCGAGTCAACACAAAAAAAAAACGATTTTTGGTCATCACTTTGACGTCCGAGGAGAGCAAAATTGGGGGCGCTAAAAAATTTGATACAAGGACGGTTGCGATAAAATCCGGACCGTTTTTCTTCGTCTGTCAAAAAAGCAAAACTTACAAGGCCGTTTTTTGTAATTTTACATCAAATTGTATTATTTTTTCGTGAATTTCGTGATGTATGTACATATATTTATGACTTAAAGTCAAACTGCAGCTATACAAAACTATTTGAAACATAGATTCCTTAAGCGTTGTGGTCAAACGTCTTCAAATTCATGCCCTCTGTGTAATGCAAAGGAGACATGTTGCCATATTTAAATACTTGCCCAAATATGTTAGAAACCGGTACTATAATAATAATAGCAGAGATTTATAATAGCGCCTTATGCTATTGGCCTCTAACGCTTTCACAAATGGCCACCCCATACCATAAAGCAATCATTTCAAGGATGCAGCAGATCGGGATTAGCGCTTTCCCTCATCAGCAAACATACATCGAGATAACCATCGCACCCGGGATCAGCTTTCCAATATCGCATGGGTTAAATCGAGACAACAACCAAGCGGTAAATTTCTTGTCCAGGGAAATTACAAGATAGCTGAATCTCACAGGGCTCGAAAGCACGGCTATACGCATGGATGAGCTACACTGGAGTCGAGCTCTTACCTGATTGAGTGATCTTGTTCCTCTTGTGAGGCCACCCATATTCTGAAATAGTTTTCCTAAATCTTCAAAACAGCCAAGTTTTACTCTTCTGGTTCTGTGAAGAATATGCCGAGATTGAAAATCACACAAGTGGTGTGGCACAATTCCCTCCGAATATTGTTGCCACATCTCAGAGACCTGATATCGTTTTGTACTGGCCTAATGAAAAAATGTCCTAGGTTCGAGTTGTCCATACCGTTTGAACCAAATATCAGCAAGGCCAGCAGCCCAACTCGATCGGTGCTTCCCTGTGAGCGACTTAATGATCCTGGCTTTGACTGCTCACATCGTCGCTGTTGAACGTAGGTTGATTGGTTAGACAATCAGAACAGAGCACCTATCTTTAAAAAAAAACTTAATCGGCTGTCACATATGTGTCTTAAGGCCAAACATCTTCTAAATCTGCCATAATTTCCTCAAATGCTATCTTTAATGCGAGACACGAATTTGATTGGTCACTTGGAACAAATATTTAGTGTCAGTTTATTTTATATGTAATAGTTATATATGTATGTCAATTGTTTTTTATGCTTTTTCATGCTGTTTGTATCAATTGTCTTTCCCATTCCTGTGCAGTATAGGCCACAGTTGCCCTTGGGTTTATATGGTTTCTTCTTTTTGATGAAATAAAGATGATTTTATATATGAAGTATCTAAACTTCACTATACTAAAGGTTTTAACCGAATTCTTTTGAATTTAGTGATAGCAGTGGTTTTCGTAGGTCTTTGGTAATTCTTTTTGAGTATGGCGATGTATTGGTGGAAAATATGACATCGGTACGTACAATGTAGAACACGCATATACCCGTGTCCTATCTTCTGGATTGATAAGTCCATGTGTACATCTAATATTCTGTTTATCGTTTCAATCATCAGTTTGTTGCGCTACCACTGCTATGACGTGGTTTTGTTGGGCCCGACTTTCATTCACGGACACCTAACCCTCTCTACTGTACATCCTTCCTCTGACCTGAATTACGTAAGTCATCTAATCATCCCCTTGTAACTCCATGAGTTAATGGAACATTGTCTTGATTTGTTGCAAAAGCGTCACTCAAATTATAAAGTAGTTAATTTAAGAACAAGTCTCTGTGAAAATCAATCAAGAATACTTTCAAATCTTTGTTTAAAAATTATTGCATGACTTTGTATGTGAACTTGCATTTGATGTTCCATAAAACAATGTACTTAACATTAAACAATAGATAATTTCAACATATACCTACAACAAATATTTTATCGTAAGGGCAATGACAAAAATATTGTTTGGGTCGATTTCCCCTCCCATACCTCGGACTTTGGCAGCGTACCTTAAGCTTGGGCATGGTGATATTGTCAGTTTAATGTTCAAATAAAACGCAAGGGTGTCCAATAATCTTATATAAGCTTTGCTGATAACTTGTTTGCTTTAGCTCAACTGAGACATTAGAAACTCGTAAGGATAGAACTTATCAAATACTACAACTGCAATTTCGTACGCAAAAAGATACACAGAGGGCGCACGTCCTTTTTTTTTCAATCACCAGACCATACCGGCCAAGTCTGCACTATTGGCTGCAATACAAACCATATTAGCACTGACATTGATGTAGAACGGTTCATTAGTGCTCAAAAATGACCTCGTTCGGTGCGCATATTGACCGTTACTCTATCAAAACATTAATAAGCAACCTTGTAGATTGTTTTCATTGGCAAGGTAAAAATCAGAGAAGATGAGTAAAATCTAAGTGATCAATCAAATAACCACTGAGAGAGGGCCAAGCCAACATTCCAATGCAAGAACCAAACTGAAATGATTCTTTCTCATAATTTATATGTTGCTTGTATACCCAAGCCACAAGGTCGCCCGTTGAAGAATCCTGATCGCGACACATTTTTTTTTTCTACGTAAACAGCATCGCCAAACCTGGGAGATAGATATGTTGATTATCAAAGTTTGTATACGTATAGCGAGATCTAGTCACCTCCTGTTTTTGCATTATTTATTTCTTCAACTGGTTTGTTGTTATTATTGTTTGTTTCTTACCAACTTTGTTGTGTATACCTTCACGGAGATTGGAAGGGAAAACTCTGAAAGAAACGGCGATCTGTATTGGATGGGTGACACCAATTCTCAGTCTCATACATAACATAGGACCAAAAGGAAAACAAAAGTTTTCTCAGCTTCTTTAGCTCAAAACCCAAAGCACATGCGTTTTAATACAAAAAACAGTCGCTATACGGGGAAATTCTTTTTTATTGCATTTTTTCGTCTGATTTCTTATTAAAATGTTACAAATCGCTTGAAGTCTTGAAATTAGGTTAATGCGAATTTTACCCATATGTGAGCGGACAGGAGAACGTAAAGTGAAAAATTTCCAAAGTCTAATGACCCGTTTCTTGACGTCGTTGACAATCAACGTCAACATTTCCCGGGAAACAGGTCATTCTGCTGATGAGACTGCAGTTAGCATATAAAAATTTCCAGGTACGCAATTTTTATGTGTTGTACCAAAAGTTAATCATCTCAAACGATAAATTCCAACACAAGATGAACTTTCATTTCAAATATCAGAAATTGATTACTGCAAGGATTGCTTAAATAACATCAGACTTTTGGAAAAAAACGGGTAAAGATCGGCCCGTTATCAGAAAACCATCCCGGTTTTTTCGTGTACACTGTAAACATCCTTATGTAACGCCAAATAGCTTACGGTCTTTCTAGTACTGTCAAGGGCCAAAAACCGAATAATACTTGAGGAGAGCGGAAAATAGCTTAATTACGAAAACGTGCGTGTGGGCCAAATGTGTTCATAAATCAGACAATTTGAAAGCAGGAAAAACATCGTATTGTGGATCTGTTATTTCTAACGATAGTGGGTTGCCTAGTGACGTAGTCGCGGAAGTTGAAAGCCCGTACCGAGAGTCACAGGTCAAAGAGCACGAGTTTTTAGTCTAAGCACATCAACAAAAGTTCGCGCGATTTGTTGACAAGAAAAATGAGCTCGATAATCGGAAATCTAACAACAACTTAGCGTCCGAGTCTCAGTAATGGGTCAAGAACTGTTTGCAGAGTCTCACGATGCGGAGCTCCTCAGTATTAGCTAAGGGTTTGAATTTCGTCGGTAGCCCCGACGGAAATTCCCGTTGTTGATGTGGTGACCAGTACTGAATCCTGCACTGTCGCAATTTATCTGAACGTGACGCAGGTGAGCTTAGGTCAAAAGTTGCCATTCTATTGAGTAGACGCAAAGAAAAATTTAATCCAACGTGAACAAGGATAACTTAAAGCTCTTGACCGAGCTATAAGAAAGTCAGGATATTCGCATCTTTACCTGCAGATAAGGGGAGACTTGTGGTTGTAATTGATACTCATGAATACAAGCAAAAGTGTGAGTACCTTTTGAGCGATAGTGCCACTTACGAAGATCTTGGGTCTAAAGATGCCCACTTCTAAGTATAAAAAGGACTGATCAGTGTTCTTCAGAACTGAGAAGAAGGGGCATCAACATAGCGGAATATCGCAATTGTACCCACTACAGAGGACCACCAAAATGGTTAGTGTTCCCAAAGTGCACAAAGCCACAATCCTTTGAGACCCATTGTTAGTAGTGTGGGTACCATTACTTACAATTGTAAGTATCTCGCTGATATCCTGTCTCCATTGGTCAATAAAAAACCACAAACAAGTAAACATCACGTTGCTAACTCCCATGACTTTTCATACTGTATCAAAATGAGCGCGGAGGAGGATGAAGCGCTTCGCCCTATGATTTACAGCCTTGTGTTACATCTGTACCTGTTTGATACGGCACTCAGTATTATAGCCGTCCTAGGTTGGAAGGTGATAATACCGTAGTTAAGTTCCCAGTTTGTCCTCCAAGCAATGTCAACTTTACTTGAGTGTTGCCTCTCTTGCAACCTATTTTGTTTGACCAGGGGGCGTGTTCTAACCATCAACTCCAATGTTGCCAAAAATAAACGATGCGATGGGGTCTCCCGGTTTTCCCATGTTTGCAATCTTTATTTTATATGGAATTTAGAGCAATTATGCCATTGAGACAGAGCGCCCCCAAGACCATTTGGTGGTTTTTCGATATGTCGACTACACGCACACCAGTTAAAGAAACAAACGCTCAGGAATTGCACATACCATCTTAATTCTTTGGCCCTGACTCCATTTCACTACAGAGGTGTTAGGAGATAGAATCGCTGTGCCCTTCTAGATTCCTGACTGTCATCAAACCGGAGGGACTTGACATAGATTTTTACGCAACCCACCCAACAGTCATACCTAACTTTTTCTTCGAATCATCCTTTGAACATAAAACTGGGGTATCCAAACCTTGTTCTGACCGGCTGAAAGCGTAACTAACTGATCCCTCTTTTTGTTAAGGAGGCAGAAAAAAACCCACATTTACTGAAGCCTCACAAGTGTGGCTTACCCTAAGTGGGCCTTCCGTAGAGTTACCAAGCGAAAAAAGGCCCCTCACCATCATGACGAAAAACCACAAATACTTGGCACCACAAATCCAAGGACAGGTCGTAATACCATACGTGAAAGGGGTCTCGGAGGCCCTACTCAGAATAATCGGTCTTACGGGATCACCACTTGTTTTTAAACCTACAATGACATTACGGGGACAAATGCTAGTTGGCTCCAAAGATAATTCGGAGAAAAAGGACATCTCTGGACTTGTTTATTCTATACACTGTCAAGCATTACGGCTAGGGACAGTGTCATGAATTCTGACTAGGGGAGACTGAACGGGTTCTCTAAAACTAGATTTTTAGAGATATACTGCCAACTCCACGTCCATACCGATTCTCCCAGCATAATCCACAGAAAAATCCCCGGCCCCTATATGGACCTGGAATGAGTCGTATACAGACAGGGATCACTCTGGTTCAGATAGGGTCAAGAGGCAATTTTACATCAGAGCCACCAATAAACAACACAACCTAAACAGGACGGGGGACGATACAACTGTGTTCAAAGTCTATGACCCGGTTTGCGACTTCTTGGCATCAAAGGTCAACATTTCCCGAGAATCAGGGTCATCTGCTGATGAAGAATGCGTTAGCATTAAAATCCGTACGCAATTTTCATGTGTTGTTATCAAAAGTTTAATCCATCTCAAACGGTATGATCAGCAGAACCAGTGTAGATGTGAATGCAGATTCCTTCGGTCCCACCGAAAAATTGTTTCCCCTTGCCATAATGATCCGTGAAATGATTATCTTTACGACCCCTGTTTTCGTTCGCGCCCCTGATATTGGTAAATCGTAATTAATCCTATAGTATAAATGCTTTGTAAAACAAACGGTACACTAACTTTCTCTCATATGAAAAACTTGTTTTAAAATGTCTACCATAAAAAAAAGCACTAGATTACAAAAGTATATAATTCATGTCGACACGATAGACAAACATTTTCCCAAGTTCAAAACTATCAAATTATCTTTAGTGAAATAAATATTTCTGAATCGGACTGTAACATTATTGCTGTTAGTGAAGTTCGCATTGAAGGCTTATTGTAATGCGCCATTCCGCAATCAGTCGTTAAACAGTGAGCGTCTGGCACTATTCCTCACAACTCAATTCTGTTGTTGCACCCCACGTTGGAAAATCCACCGCTTGCAACCAATTGCAAAGGGCTTCCAATTGTATTGTATAAGGTGTACGGTTAGCACAAATAACAGATCCCAATTTTCCCCCCAAACTTTTGTTCACCCAAAATATTTTCTTTCGTCCACTATTTTTATTTTTGATAATATATTTCACATTTGCCAGATATTCCCTAATTTTCGATAATATTTTTATTGGGCAGACTATTTCTCATTTGTAATAATATTTTTAGATTTTTGAAAATTATTTTGGGCGAGAATATACTTTGGATGTCTCCGTGAACATAATTTGAATAAAAATGGAAAGGTTGATGACGTTTATAATAGTATGTTGTAATAAACAAAACCTCTCTCCTCTCTCCTTTTGGTCTCCATTCTGCGTCCGCTCTTCTCTTAACCCTCTCTTTTCCTCTCCTTTCTTTTTTCATTCCTCGTTTTCTTTCTCTTCTTTCTTCCTCTCCCTTCTTCCACGCCCCCACCTTTCCATTCGCACTCTTCTCCTTTTACCATCCCCCCTTTAACCATTCTGGCCTTTTCTATAGCAGTTGGGTTCATCATCCGGTTCCTATGTTTTCGCTCTTCGAAACATCCAAAGTTTCCCAAATGCTTTTGGTCTTACCGTAGATGGCGAAACGTGTTTATGGTTCTCAATTTATTCCTGCTATTATCATGATATTTTCGATAAATAGAAAACATCTCGCTAAAATTATAACTATTCTTGGGCAATGATAAAACACAATTTCGCAAAAGTTTAAACTTATTCACGCACGATATAGCTAACTGGTGGCAAAGTGGAAATAATTGTTGCAACCATATTAACATATCCTGGTATATGTCTCTGTCTCTCAAAAAAGTATTTCTTCTATGTCTCTATAACTTCATCTCTGTGTTCCTCTTAGCATAGCATTATAATTTGTTTGCTAAACATACAGCGAATATTAATTTATACCTAAACTGTCCAAAAGTATTGCAACAGGGAGAAAAAGAACTGAGTTTTTTTTTTTTTTTTTTTCTGTTCCCTCTTAAAAGAACTCGACGAAGGATAACTTTCCTATTGCACTCCAGAAATTGCATCAGAACAGCCGCAGATTTAAATGTAAGGGTTTGTTAGGGTTTACTTAATGTTTATGGGGAAATTTTTGGTGTTAGATCGTGAAATGATTATCATACTCTTGTAATCCAAGTTGTAAGACCGAAGTAACCTATATAATAACGATAAAACTGGTATTTTTTAAAAGCCAATTTGGCAACTTACAGGCAACACTCTGGACTGAGCTTTTTTTCCGCACCGCTATTTTATAGTGTTTTATTTAATATTTTTAAACACTTAAGTACTTAAGCTGAAAAAAACTTCCGTTAGTGCCCAAGGGGGTGAGGGGGGGGTTCCTAGGGACGCAACCCAGATAACCACTTCCCCCTGGGAGTTTTGATCATGACACTACACAAATAAATGGGGGTCACGTACGATAACACATACCCCCATTAAAAATGAAAATCCGACCTTTGACCTATGACCTATGGTCCAATTGTAAATTGCCCTCGTCGAAAAGGAGTGGTTTCGCCACATTTCCATCCTCAGCACTCCAATAGAAGGCTTTACCCAAAATAATTCATTAATATCTACTCTAGAATAACCAATTAAAATCATCTTCAAATATAAGCCAAATTATATATCATCTTGTTTTTTCTCAAAAAACTCTTCAAATCGCCTTATTTTTTTTTTTCCATAGACTTCACACAGCTAAGAGCACGGCATGACAAAATTAAAATTGATGCTATCAGCATATAAAAGGTTATTTGATTTAAAGTATTATTAATTATGAATTAAAATTACCGTCCTAAGGTAATATATCTAAGCAAAATAAATCCCAAGATTTAATTACTTTAATTTTTTAATTAGTAAATATCTAGATTTTTCTCAGCTTCCGTTAGTGCCCCGGGGGGGGTGGGGGTTTCCTAGGACCCAACCACCTTATTCTAATGAGCCGTGGGCGGATTTAATTTTTTTTTGTATCATGAGCAAAGCGTTCATAAATCAGACAATTAGCAAAAAACTCTCTACTATCTTTTCACTGTTAGTGTACGCTTGCAAAATTTTAAAGCAAAGGTATTCCGAAGAGAAATAGGTCCCTGGTAATCATTTCATTTTGAGATTTCACCCTAAATCTTTGTCAACATATGCTATGATCATGTAGATGAAGGAATAGCTACCCAAACTATGTCAGCTACTAATGAAGAGTACCCATGGAGTACATGCGTAGACATCCACGCTGGGTCTGGTTGACAATAATCATCATTGGAGGGAAATTTCATTAAGAATCGAACTAAAGACATTCTAATTCTTTGTTACTTTTACTGCACACGCTGTGGCCAGGAGACAACGTACAATAGCGCGTAAGAGGGAATAACAAGGGGTGTTTTATAGACTGTATATACCATGGTTCGAGAAAATCGGTGGTGAGCGAGGATCAAGAAGCCATCTGGGTGAGGGCAGAACAACCATCCCTCAACGTAGTGGAGGCTCGGGAACACTTATCTTCACCGCTGGTACCGAACATAATGGCCTTCACGGCCAGAGGACGTCACTACAACACCTTTGTGACGTCATCTCTCCTTAACATCCAATTGAAGTCGACTACCACACAACCCAGCTTGAAGGTGATGGTGTACACCCGCAACGTCGTTGCTCCACGTAAGTGATTAATCTTTCTGGTGTCATGATTTATTCATTACTTACTGTTTTTTTCTTCTGCTATAGTGCAAGAAAGATGTTGTTGAACCTAAAAAATATTGCAACAGAAACATTATTTGAGTTATCATACTTCTCATGCCAACAGAAGGTGGTCGAAAGTGGAAAAATCAACATGGTGAGGATTATGGTTTCAAATATTTAACTAAGGCTTAATTGTCTTTGAAATCCTCCAACCAACTTACTTCATCTGATAATGAGGTTTAAAAAGGCTTTATAGTTGCCATATGTCTGTACTGGTACCTTACGTTTAAAGGTTATACGTTCGTAACTGTTTCAAGGTCTGCCTGTGGTAATTCTTTTTTCGGTGGCTTCCATTATCGACGAAACCTAGTCTATTTCAATTGTTTGTGTTTAGGTCATTCCTATACAAAATTTACGTTTGCCTCTGCATTTGACATTTTCGTAATGTAAATTAAATGGTAAGCGTTCCGACCCCATATGGAATATGTTAGCGGTCCATCTGTAATCACAATTTTTGACCTATAATTACGTGACCAAATTGTGAAGTGAGCGCAAGTATTATAAGAATTTGGTCTTATGGTGTCATATAGGAAGAATTTGGGTCTCCACCCCATCTGTCTTGAACCTAAGTTATTGTTTTTTTGTTCTATTAGTCCGGGCTCCATGACAAGACCTACAGAAAGTCGAGGAGGTCCTCGAAATAAAACTGTTTTTTGTAGACATAATCATTAACTGATATTTTAAAACCTCAGAATTACGAATCTAGAGGTCGTAAAATTGCCTAGATTGCAAACAAATAGATATTACGCAATACAAGTTGACGTCATCAATT
>JAMKCH010030249.1:0-17131 GCA_023653785.1 Ophioderma brevispina
TATGCATGATGATACGACGGTTATTCTTGATGGGACAGAAAAATCTTTGAGGGAGACCTTTAATTTATTAGAGAAATTTGCAACAATTTCAGGTTTAAGAATGAATTTTATAAAACTAAGGCCCATTTGGATTTGTTTAAAAAAAAGGGGTGCAGTGAGATTATTTTGAAAGAGTATAAGATTTTATGGCCAGGTATACAATCTTTGGGGTGAATATTTGGGTGTAATTTTGTGTCCCAATCTTGATGCTGTTTATTTAATTATGAAGTACCATGCAGGGGATTACTAAACTTATTCACCATTGGTCGAAAAGATTTTTAACTGTACTGGGTAGGGTCACAGTGGTAAGTCATCTGCTTCTATCTTCCCAATTTTAACTCATTTACTTAGGTCTATCCCATCTCCAAACAGTCAAATGATTAAAGATAATTTATAAAAGTTGTATATTTGTTGTGGGGATGGAAAGGGATAGGGTTAGTAGAAATCAGATGGCCCTTGTTGGGACAAAGGGGGAGTGAGTAATGATCCAATGGAACCCTTCTCAAAAGCGCTCAAATTTACTTGGATTAGGAGACGTTTCAAAATATGGGGGTGGGGTGGCGTCTAACATTTCCAATGATCCTTACTTACAAAATCCGCCATATTTAAACCTAATTAATAGGGATGACTATGAATCGATCTTTGTTGAGATAGAAAGTCCAACATAAAAAATTCATCAGCGTCCGTCATTCAACAGGCCCCCTGACATGCCCTCCAACGCATTCACCACCAATCTATCCACCAAATTAACTTGATTGATCGCGAAAACCTTCCCAGCTTTATCTGTGGCGAATTTTCAACATTAATCTGCTGAACACATCAACTCACTCTGATTCAATGATTTCTTAATCCCATGTACTCAGCATCTTTTTATCCACTTATCGATAACCCCCTCGATTTACAACTCTGACAGCATCCTTCCTTAAACCCATATAAATTTCACATACATGTAATATTAAAAAATTATAAAATTACACCAGGTAATCTCTACAACGATAGAACTGACCACTGCCAGTTTTTCACATTATCAATAATGACGTAAATAATAAAACAAATCACCAAATTCTAATAATAAATATTATTAATCCTAAAAGAAACTAAACACACTACGATCACGTCATTTAAAACAGAATTACTCCATCAAAATGGGCTGATGTCTTAGATAACCCCGCTGGCTTAATACATGCTACGACATATTCATATTAAATTTACTGTCCTTTACAATAAGCATTTTCCTAAAAAATTAACAAACGTACAGATAGTAACGTTGATACGCGGTATACTTAAATCAATTAAACCTATAAACAAACTGTACAAAAATTCATAACCATCCCAATGCTATAACAAAATAATTATGTTAAATTAGAATACATTAACTAGCTTAATTAAAACATCTCGTAAAAATACTACTTCAAACAAATTAACAGTACAAATATAACATCGAAAAAACACAGCAACAATCACAATGTCCATCGGCAAAAACTCCAGACCAAGGCTCCTTCCTATTTTCTGGATGGTCCTACCAAGAATATCCCGACCCAGGACTTCTCTCCAACAAGTTCAACATTTTCTTCGCCAATATGGTCCTGCCTTGCCTCTAAGATCCAGTCTGCTTCTGTCATTTTCTGACGTTCTTGATGATCCTCATCCCAGCTCTATCTTCTTCATCCCATTGATGAAAAGGAGATTCTTGACAAAGCGTCAATAAATTCAAAATGGAAAAAAGCGCAGGCTCAGACGATGTTAGCCCCTCAGTCGTAAAAAGAGTTGCCATTCCTTTTGTTTTTCCAAACCCATTACCACATCTTCAATCGTTCCTTGTCAACTGGTCTATCTTCCCTTCGGCTCCAAGGTTGCGACGGTCATTTCCTTGTCTTCCAAAAAGGATGCATCCCCAATTCTTCTCCAACTACCGCCTATATCTCTTCTTCATGCTTTCCCAAAATCCTTGAACGCCCTTATCTATAAAAGGCTTGAAAATTTCCTCACCTGTTTCCACTTCTCCAGATAACCAATATGGCTTTCGAAAACACACTCTACTGACCTTGCCCTTCTGGATATCTGTAATAGATTTCTTCTTTTTCTCTTGCTCTTAACTATCCTACCATAGGTAGCTTCCTCGATTTATCCAAAGCGTTCGACAACATCAACCACGATATACTCCTTGCCAAACTCAACCACTATGGTATTCGTGGCCTTCCTTTGGGTCTTCTCTCCAGTTATCTTTCCAACAGACTTCATTTATTTTTTGGTTTAAACCTCTTCTTCTAGCCTTCTCCCTGTTTCCTGTGGTTTCCCTCAGGTCATACTGGGTGTCCCTGCTCTTTCTCCTCTCTGTCACAATGATATCCTTCCTCTTCCGTAACTTTCTCCTTTGTATAATTTGCCGATGACACCAACATATTTCTATTCTATCACCAAAAACTCAACAATACCTCCACAATATATTAAACAAAGAGTTAATTAAAGTATCCAACTGGTTTAAAGCCAACAGACTTCGCGCTTAATGTATCAACAACTAACTATATCACTTTACGAAGAAAAAAACACGACACACCACCAACAAAACTCACAATTGACAACACACCCATTCCCCCACCTGTGCCAGACAAAATTTGCTATGTGTAAATATTGATCAAATCTTCCATGAAAATATCACTCTCAAAAACTACAATTCAATTTCTAAAACATCGGGATTCTTAGAAAACTCCGCTCAACACCCTTCCAAAACATCATCTTAATTTCACTATACAACACTGGTAATACTACCGTCATATCTTATAGTAATATAGCTTGGACAAATACATACTTACCACTTGATAACAATCACTGTCCCTGGACTTCCCAATTCGGACTAAATTGGACATATATTCCAAACCCGAAAACGAGCCATACGCATCATCATACCACCGAATACACATCTCACCTAAATCTTTGTTCCACAATCGTAAAACACTCAACATTTATGATTTAAACAACTACAAACACGATTTTCATGTTTCGTTACAACTCAAACCACCCTCCCAAACTCATTTTCCAAATTTTTTTCAAACATAGTGATATACACAGATGCCACAACCAGAAATGCGACAAAGAATTACAACCAAAACCTCACTAAACCTAATTAAAAATATTCAGTTAAATATTCAAGGTTCCCAAAATTTGGAATGCATTAAGTAAAAGCATCATAAACTCGAAAAAAAAAACACTAATGCTTTAAAAACTAAACCTAAAATGAGCTGATTAATAAATATTCAATTAGTCTTAATTAAGTAATGGTTTTGATGTAGCAATCTGTCATAAAACTTTCATGGTTATTTATTCCTTTAACTGCAATAACCCTTTCCTTGTCATCTCATTCATCTATCAATGACTGGCTCACATGGATTTCATGCTCCCTTGCCTCGATCTTGTTAAAACAAGCTGAACAATGTTCTCATCTGGTCTTTCCCTAAGTGTTTTTCTTGTCCGTCCCGTCTCCGTCCTGTCCCGTCTTGTCCAGTCCTATCCAATAAGTTAAATTGTAATATTATTTTATGTAGGTGGGGGTCTGCCCAAAGTCCTCCAGACTTATTGGGCCACCTCCTGCATTGATTCATGCCATTACATACTCTGTACATTGTATTAATTAAGATGTAAATTATTTCTTTCTTAAATATCTTTAAATATTTATATAATAAATATATCATCAATATAATGTACGACTGATGAAAAAGCTAATAAAAACTTATCTGAATCTGAAACTGGAATCTGACTATTTAAGTGTAATAGGAATATGTATATCTCTTTAAAATGAGGCGTTTCCGGATAGTATTTTGCAATACTCCTTCAAAGAGCATTGGGGAGAGTGTTATTGGTAAAATTGGAATAACTTTTTTGGAAAGAAGTTCTTGTCTGCTTGGAGGATTTTTAATTGGTGTATGTTTCCCACAACACACATGATGTGTAACATCATCTATTTGGAATAATGAGCAAATTAAAGTAACATATGAGGGTGTTTTTTCATAGAGTTGGGCTCAGGCTGGCATTAAGATCATTAATGATGTTTTTGATGCTGATGGTATTATCTTGTCATTGCTGATATTTCAAGTTAAATTTAATGTAAGTATAAATTTCTTCCTTGCATATTATTGTAATAAAAAGAGCTATTAATAAGTTTTTTACTCAAAGTTTTTGAGCCAGCTAGAGAGACGCTCCAATTACCATATTTGGGTTTTTATATCAAACTTTAATTTCTATAATAAGGGTAGTTTAAATGTATTAACAAATGGGAACAGCAACTAAATTGTACATTACCTATTAACAGGTGGCAAGGTATTTGTCGTTTCAATTGGAAGAGTACAGTTGACGTTAAATTACGTTGGCTGCAATTCCGATTATTAAATCGGATTTGGTGTACCAATACCTTACTGGTTAAGATTGGTAGGGGTACAAGTTCACTTTGTACTTTTTGTAAGAACAATGAGGAGTCCCTAACTCATAATTTTGGGAGTGTTTATATTAAATCTTTTGGGCTAGTTTTCAAGCTTGGGTTAACAAGAACAAAAGGACTGGGATATTATCTGCACATGAAAATCATAATTTTGGGTGATTATATTGAGGCGATTGCATTTTCAATACAATCCTCCTTATTTTGAAATTCATATTTACCGTTGTCGTGTTAACAATACTATTCCTCTTTTTTACACAGCTAAGCAGGAAATTATAAAGTATTATAATATTGAAAGGGTATGATACAAAAGTTAAAGTTAAAGCTTTGTCATCGCTGGCATAGATGGGGATCACTGATTAGCAGTGAGGTATGACACGCATTTAAATAGCGATTCCATTTTGAGAGTGAAATACTTTTGAGGGGTGCATTTCACTCTTGCAAAATTACTCTTGCAAAATAGTGATGTCACCCTTTATTTTTTAGGTTTGTGTAATTTTGGTTTCCCTGGGCAAAAATGGGTAAAACGTTTCATGTGGAGGTCCCATGGGTGCGGGTGAGGGGTAGCAGTTGGTTCCGTCATGCGCTCTGACGTTGTGCAGTAGCGGTTGGCGGAATGAATGGCAGTACCTCATTTGCATCCGTGGACTTTATATGAAACGCCTACCCAAAATGAGGGTGGTTTTCTGTGACATGAATATGGTTATTAAATAATTGGTATAAACTATTTGGTAAAATACTTGTACACTGGGTGGTATGAAATTTTGTATGGAATGGTAGGGACCAGAAACTCATTGGTTGGTGTTTTGGGACTATCACTGGACCATCTGGTATCTGTACAGTGGTGTGTGTGTGGGGGGGATGTGTATGAGTGGATGAGAGGAGGTTATATGGGTAGTTTGGATAGTGGTGGTTGAAGGGGGTAGGGATGAGGGTGCGGGTTTCTTTTGAGGGGTATGTTGTGTACAGATGACATTGGTTGAGTGGTAGCTCAGGACATCAGCAAGGGGTGGCTGGTCCATACCCAAGATATTTTTATCTTAGGTGTATTTTCACTTAATGACTGCTATTACATGTTTATGTATGCTTTTGTGAAATTTTCCGTGTACAAAAAAAGAAATAAAAAAAAACATTTCATAGAGTAACTTACATATAATGGAAACACTTTTATATGATTTGATGATATTCAAATCGAACATTCAAATCCAAATAATACAGACTGCTTGCTAACATAACATATTCTAATATGATCCTTTATTTTCAGACTTTCGTACTAACGAAGGCTTAAGGGAGCGGTCATTATTTATGCCTGGGGGGAATGGAGGATTTCAATTTTTGTCGGCAAACATGTTCACGTCCCCCCTCGCTTCCGTTCAAAAATTTCACACTCCCCCCTTGATCATGCTGATTTCCCCATTTAAAAGTTCACGTTTCCCTCTCTCTCGTTGATGAACAATTTCACGTTCCCCCTCTCACAAAAAAATTTTCGGGTTCCCCCCTCAAATCCTCCACCCCCACCCCCACCCCACCCTGGCGTAAATAATGACCACTCCCTAAGAGTATCGTGGAGCGGGATAATAGTTGGGTCTATGCTGGCTATTTTTCAATAGTGATACATGTAGGTCTAGGTCTAGGTCCCGTTCATACTTCACTGCAAAGCAGTGCCCCAATGCAGTCTACCAAAATCGTTACTGCAATAACTTGCAGTATGGCAAAACGCAATGCAGTACTGCAAACGAGTTAAAATTATTTTAAGGCAATGCAGCAAGATGCCAAGTGGGATGCAGTCAGTGGATGCCAGTGATGCCAATTTTCTGCAATCCTTTGCAAGTAAGTATAGTATACTGAACCGTACTCCATCCATTGACCTCCAGTGAGCTGGTTTGACCTGCAGTAAATCAATTAAGAGTGTAGCGGAAGGACGGAACATTGCAGTAAATTTACTGCACAGCGATGCTGCAGTGTGAAATGGAAGTATGAACGGACCCTCCACCCCCTTCAATTTACATTGGATTACAATATTTGTTTCCTTATAAGTTACGAGGGACATGTGGTCAGTTGGGATACAGCCGACCAATGATATGAATGTTGGGGTTCGACTCGCTGCGGCAATTGGTGGCACTTGGACAAGGCACTTTTACCTCGACCCAAGCGAAAATTGGGGATCTGTTACGGGGTCGAGGGGAGGATGTACAATCTAAGTCGCTGACAGATTATGAGCTTGGCAGCCGCCGGCGCTTGGTTGAAGCGAAGTGATTGTGAAGATTTAGGCCTACTGATAGCAGACTTCATCATAATAGGCATCAGTCGTGATCTTATAGCTCTTTATACAAGCGGATTATTATTTTATTTCATTTTTTTGGTAGACAGATAGATGAATAGATAACAAACATGGTAGAACCAAGAAAGAAAAAATGTGTGGGGTGGTACGATGTACTCTAAAAAAGCTACGATTTCTCTCTCTCTCTGCATTGATGACGTTCGGTGCAAGAGTTATTGATTTCATGCATCTCGAAGGTGTATCTAAATTAGTCAAGTAAACCCTAGAAAAACATCCCCCTTAACCCATTGTGAAAATGGCTGCGAGAAGTCAAATATGTTAATCCTTCCGTCGAAAGAAATTTCCAAAGGAATTCTACTATTGAAAAAGGGTTGGTGTGCACAAAGTACATCGACTATGTCCAATTGCCCAATTAACAACAAACACTCTGGTCAAATCTGCAGATACATGTTTGAGGCGAACATGCACCCCCCCCAGATATTCGACAAAAATATCCCCTCTAGCTTGTACCAGTACTGGGTTCAACTCTAAGAACCGTAGACGTTTGGCCTTGATAATTTGGAAGTAGCAGAGAAGAAAAACAGGACATTAAAATTGTAATAAATAAATATAAATAATATTTTGATAAGTTTCCTGCGTTTTGCACAGTGTTTCTCAATAATCACTGTTTTTTAGCCGCATCGTGGCTTATCTACTAAAGGACGTAATTTTTATAACGTTATTCAATATTTGAAGTTCTCTGACATTATCCTTCATATCGGATTATGTTATGGCTTGTCTTGACCTAGTTTTCTAGTTCTGGACATGTATATAACGTTCTTAGATACAGTCTTTCAATAATTGTTATAAAAAACTAATTTTCATTAATACATCTTAAATCCTCTATCGAAGTTCGACTTAGTTATCCTCTCTGAAAAAGTGACTCATCTGTGTTTGCCCACACTAACACTAGAAAGGACACATTGGGTAACGATATATCCATGGTTACATTTATAAATGTTTGTAGAATTGAGCGCATTTATTATGAATATACCTTACTGGGAACAACATGGTTTGCAACGGTATCTTCCGAGTTAACTATGAAAAAATAAGTTAAAAGAATTGCGTACAAATAATATATACATTGATTTCCTACCTACGTACCTACCCACCTACCTACCTACAGGACGTTCAAAATGGTGCAATGTGTGGTTTTTTACTAAGGAGTCTCTTAAACAGACACTATAGCTACTATATATATATATCTATATATTGGTTACATCTATCAAGTTGACCAAAGTCGGGTGTAGTCGCTTGCCGTAAAAAGGCCAAAGCCCCTAAAATTAACGGCTAGTCGGATATAATCCTGAACATAACATAAACTCAACCCAGAGTCAGTCGAAACATCCAAGAACACTGATGGGGTCTTATCAGTGCCGATAGATTATATATATATATATATATATATATGTACGAAAAGCGCTTTTTAGTTACATGTAGGCACTTTAGTTACTCTATTTAGGTGTAGTGGTTCAAATTGCAGGTATACTTTCTTTATTGGTCTCTACGATAGACCGAGAGCTCGCACATATTCACCACAATTCGTTGCCAATCCCGCGTTCTTTACATGAATCAATGCGAAAATTGTGTATCGTGGCTACAATGCCCCAAGACTAGAAAGGTGCAGCTGAATGTTTGAAAATATATATCCGTGTTCAAAAAGTTCATTCCGCCCTAATACCAATCCTAGGAGCGCACCATCAAGGCGGAAGTACCTCCTCTATTAAATTAATGCCCTGGGAACAAGCTGTCAATACCCTATATCTACAGCGTGAAAGCTTTTAGAAAATCTCAAATTTGATTATCGTTTTTTGAGCAGTTTTGTACATTTTGGGATGAATTTAAAGGGTCTGCAAACCTAGGGATTTAAAGAGGCGCCCAAGAAAAAACAAGGAAAAACTTGGAAACGATGAGAGGACTGGCTACGAAGTGGAGAAAGGAAGGTAAAACAATAAGGAGAAGGTTGTGGTCTGCATGAAAGAAACGGTTTTTGAGGACCACTTATTGCAAAACAATAGAACAAACTCACAGAACGAGCCCAGCTTGTAGGAAACGCGTTAGACAATAATAAGGACATCTCGCGTCATTGGGGAACGGAAACTGGGTAGAGCGTGTTTTGAAGGTTATGGACCATCAAGGAGAGATAACTTTAAATAAATTGGTACTGATATTCCATTAATGAAATAATAGCTTCGTCACAAAATGATATCCAAATTAATTGTGTAAGTTTAGTTAAAATCCGTTTAAATGGTTTCCTAAAAGGGGGGTGGCCGATTTAAGGATATGAAGCCTTCATCTTGATAGATTGGCCTTACCCAAAAAAACCCCACCTGTAAAGTTTCTCGCCAGAGATTCAATTGGTTTTCATGTGAGAGCAGAAACGTGATTCGTAAGCCCCATAGCGTACTGTGTTAAAATTAATATTGGTCGACCAAATTGTGGGTATATTTTCGCTCTTTACTTCCAACAAACATCCTTTGGCCCTACGATTTCACGGGTAAGATGAGAAAAATAGGATCTCTTTTGATATCAAAAAATGTGGGACCAACTTCCGGTAAATCTGAGGCTTCTGGGGCGAGGGCTATTAGCGATCGGGCATGGACCTTTAAGGGGGAGGAACGTACATTTTTATACACGTTTATGTAGTGAATAGAAGTGAACAATTTAGGACTGCTATCAACTCGATCTTCCACCTTCTTATTTATTCGTACTAATTTAAGAATTGTGTGTCTCCCCAACATAGTGGGTGCAGAGACCAGAATGGATGTATTTTTCTTCAAGCTACGCAACGTGGATCAACGAATAGGACCATACAGGATAACATTCTGGAAATTTAAACTACCTAGTTCTCCTGGTAGACAAGAATGTCTGTTTTATTAATCTTCCCTGGAGATGGCCAGTGCACGAGAGTGTAAGTTGAAAAAAGCGCACGTGGATTTTTTTTTCTTTTCTTTTTTCAACACAATCGTGCGCTGGCCATCATCATGGAAAATTAATAAAATATACAATATACATGTTATTTTGATCTTGTGATATGGTATTTATAAACATTTTGTAACTGCCTAAGCATCAATCTACATCTCATAATTTACAACTTAACCCATAGCTTGCTTCTGTTAGGATTTATTTAGACCTTGCTACGAAGAAGTGCAAAAAACCTTTAGAATCAGTAATAGATTTACCCCAATACTTGTGTTCCCAGGGATGGTATAAACTTGAAATTTACAACTCGGTTCGGCCATGAGTATACAGATTTGTAATTTAGGTCAGATCTTTAAACTGGCCTCATGTACCAGTAAAAACAGGGTAACAAAACCCAATCCATGCAAACCACCACATTGGCATATTCATGGGATGATGTTAACATTAAACCTGTATTCCCACCAGTTCATTGAGGTATATGGCTGCACAAACAAAGAAAACCAGTAAAATTACTTTTTATCTTTTTGGATTCCTTGACCTGGTAAACATGGGTATAGGAAACCAGAATCGTGCTTCTACCCCTCTCTCAGAGGCGGGATATGTAATAGCATCCATTTCTTGGCGGCCACTTTTGAAATCCAAGCTGTGTTGCCTCAACTGAATGGTCCAGCATTGTTATCAATGATGTCATTGAATTCCTTGACCCCAAAAAAACATGGGTTTGAACACCAGAATTTTTGACCTCTATACGAGTCTCAGATACCAAATATGGCAAAAGTAGTTTACGGTGACGGCCATTTTGAAAAAATGGCGGGAAATTGGAGTCAGCCCAACGGTCCCAAGTTAACATGTAAAAAAACATCGTTCAGCGGGTCTCAGAAAAAATCATACCAATGGCGGAGGTCTGGGGTGGTCTATTCTTGACTCATGCATGGTCTATACAAATTTTGCAAGCGTTGACCAAGCTTTTGATTGGATCTGACCAGTGTGATGAAGTGAGAAAAATATAAAGACATCCAACCTAACAAAAATCAAAGGAAATCAAATGACAGAGAGAAATCAAAAGCAATAAAATGACATTTCTCAAATTGGATTAATAAGTTCAAGTAATCAAGAACATACTTGCTGAATTGAAGCTCTCATTAGTGAACACCAGACTGGAATTAACCCAAGGAACTGAAACTTTGGTGTACTCGTATATATCAAACTCGGAGATATTTCCAAGTAGCTACAACGTCTTTCGTAAAGACACAGATAAAGATCATAAGGAAGAGCTCGTTTGGCTATAAAATGAAATGATCTTCACAGAAGTAAACTATGACCTGAAAAGGAAATTCATCTGAGTAAGATTTGAACCAAGGCGGACCAGCCACCGATTAATTGGAAAACAGATATAAAACTAAGTGCAAAAGATACAGAAACTGTTGAGACCCTTACAGGGTTCTTCTAGTCGCGCGTTCTAACCTAACTTAATATTTTAATATTAAATTAAAATTGCGAAAGCTCTTCGGGCCATACCAAATTACGCAGACTGTAAGAAAACTGCACACTGTTAAATCTGTTCTTAAAAAACGGCGTTTCGACTGTCAGCCGTACTCAAAACGTGCAAATAACTGTTAAAAAACGTCATTTTAACTGCTATGAGTCCAGCTGCCATTCAAATTCAGTTATTTATGAATATTTTTAACAGTGCAGGAAAAGCTTAAGGGGAGTAACTATTGAGTACACAGAAAAATATCATCATTAAAAAAGACAATCCGGACCGAGCGCCCAACCAGGTAAACGCCGCCCACCACGACCAAAGACCCAACAAAAAGACAACAAACCACCCTAAACTTCTCAGGAAACGGGTAGGGAGGCTGCAATTGCAATGAGCAAGGCCGCCCAATTAGCAACCAGCCGGGACGGACTTTACTCTTTAGAGTAGAGAATGTTAAAAGCAGTCGAAAATATTCTGGTGGACATTCATCTGGATTAACGCCAGGGGAATATAGTCATGCACAAGGTGAAAGAATTGTGCATTTTGGGTGAAAAGTACCAAATTTGGCACAGAGGTAGCTATTGATATGCTTAATAAATCTGGTCTAGGGGCCAAATTAATTTTCCTCCAATATGGCCGCATTTCAAAATGGCCGCCACCCTATAAAAAGCCATTAATATATGGTTCAAACATGCTTTAATTTGAATATGTGGTTTTAAACTTAATTATATAGGTCAGATAAGACTTGTTTAACTTTTTAAAGCAATATTTCTGTATTTCACCAAAATCGTAGATTATTCAAAATTGGCGCGTCACACATTTGAGCCTAAATTCAAGATGGCTGCCGCAAACAGGAAAAAGCTGCTTATTTTGTAGTTAACAGTGCAAACCTTGGGTTTTGTTGATTTTCTAAAACTTTGGCTCCTCAACATATCCAAACCTAATTTTGTTGTTGTAAATGCAAATGTACATGATATCAAAATGGCTGCCATAATTAAAAATGGCTGCCAAATTAAAAATGGCAGCCACAGTAAATTTCATATGTTAAAGGTAGTATGGTTTTATTTGTGTCATGGTAACACAAATGAAAAAAGGAAAGGCAGCAGGACCCTCAGAGGTGAGTGCTGAGAGGATTAGTGCAAGTGAGCGCATAGGAGAACTTGGTGTGATGATGGAGTTGTGTCAGAGAGTGTTGATGGAGGGTGGCTGGCGAGTGGGCAGTGAGGTGTGAGTAGTTCCAATTTTTAAAGTGAAAGGGAATGCAATGAGTTGTGGTGCATTTAGGGGTGTGGGGTTGTTGGAGCATGCAATGGAAATTGTGGAGAGGGTCTGGAGAGTGGGATTAGGGAGGTGGTGGCACCAAAGCGGATGGGATGCGTTTGGATTTATGCCAGGGGGAACGATGGATACGGTGTTTTATTTTGAGGAGGTTGCAAGAGAAATATCGAGCTAAAGGGAAGAAGCTGTATATTTTTGTAGACTTGGAAAATGCGTTTGATAGGGTGCCGAGGAGGGTGATGGAGTGGGCGATGAGGGGGATAGAGATGCCAGAGGTGGTGGTTAGAGCAGTGGTGGGTTTGTGTGAAGGAGCAGGGACGGGAGTTGGGGTAGGGTCGGATTTGTCTGAGGTTGGGGTGATGGTGTGTGCATCAGGGTTCTGTACTTTCGCCATTGGTTTTTGCAGTTGTGATTGATGTGTCCAGAGAGTGCAAAGAAGGTTTGATGAGTGAAATGTTGTATGCCGGTGGCTTGGTTTTGGTGTGCGAGACGGTGGAGGGACTGGGGGAGAAGTTCTAGAGGTGGAGTGGGGCTTTTGGGAGTGGGGGTCTGACGGTAAACCTTGGGAAGATGCATATTCATACCCATCACATACTGTTGCCCCGACCCTAGGACCAGAGAGCGCTTTGTCCGCTGCTGATTCACACTTCACCTTCACACGGTTGCACAAAGGAGAGAAAACCGCATGGGAAGCAAGTAAAATATTTTCCTGATGTTGTAAATACCTTTGCAGCCCTTGGAAGAACTCCTTCAGAGATACCTTGAAAGAACTAAAGATTTTGTTGTCCTCATGTACGGCAGAACAAGCTCCCGTGAGAGTGTTGATGATGCTCAAAGAGAGTTATTTGCTCATAAAGGGAGTTCCATTGAGTTAATTCCACCAAATGCACTGTATCAACACTCAAACAGAGCAGCATAATCAGCAGGATATTGCTGGTGCAAGCATTGGCTGCGAGTTTCCAGAGCTACCAGAATCCAACTGACTGGGGTTTGGAAATTGTAGCTTCATCAGTTTGGGACCTGATCTGGACCAACCGTACCAGGGTAATCAAAAAGCATGTCCAAAACTGCTGCAAGTGTGGTTGTAAATAAATAGAGATGTCCCTCGGTGGATTCAAGTGTTCAATGCTTCTTCTTCGTTCTTATCGTATCCCACACCCTGTGGTTCGCAAGTATGATCCCGCCGCGCTGGTCCCAATGTCTGGCTGCTTCACTGAATTCTGCAAGGTCCTGGTCTGTGCATTGTTTTGCGACCAACATTTGCATGATTGGGCAACCAAAGATGTTACATTTTCTTTACGGCGGACGGGGGCCGTTTTACAAATTACAGGTAGTGTCCGAGCTGCTTCTAGGTAGCCCCACTTCTGCAGGAACTCTCGGATCGTCCGATTCTGGTTCTCATCTTTAAGACGAGATCGCCATTCAGCTCATGAGGATCAACATCGATGTTAACTGTGAATAATCAGTCTTCTTTCCACAAGGCGACTCGCAAACCCTTTGAGACTGTTTCACGGGATAAGGACTTTGCTTACGAAAATCGCTATGGATTGTTGGGCGGTTTAGCAAGGCTGGTCTCTGTCCGGACATAAGGTGCTTTACATTAGATATTTAGCAGCTACCGCTGCATTCTCGCTACACTACGACAGATGTTTGGTGGATCAATATTCCCCTACCTGCTAGGAGGTATAAGTTGTCCCACCCTGGAGTTGGGCGACGACATCCTGTGATAAGCAACAGGATGCATTTTAATGCTGGATCAAGCTTCTGGCATGGGTTGACCTTTCCCATACGTGAGTTTGTGTTTCAGATGTTTATTGCGTCACATCCTTTACTCTTCGTGATTTATAAGAGAAAGTGTGGTCCAAGGTAACTCCTAGGTATGACAGAATTATCACGGTGCTCCAGGATTTCCAGACCAGGTTACTTTAAGCTGACGTCTGGCTTCTGGATGGTAAAGCACACACCTGTGTCTTGATAGGATTTTGCACAATGATGGTTTTCCTCATAAGTAATAGGGAGTGAGTTCATCTAAAACTTTGGAAGCGACCTCTCTTCGACACTGATATTGGTCTAGCTCTTGGGATTAATGATCTTGTCCGAGGCTTTAAAGTGCCGTAACAGTGCTTTCCTCCAATCTTTGGGAACCTGATGGAAATAATGCAGCAATTGTAACGCTCATAAGCCACTCCTTTGCTCGGGCAAAGTTTTTCAAGCTGCCCCAGTTGAGATGGTTATGAAGGCCTACTGCTTTTCCCTGGTTGAGGTTTAGCATACCAGTTTGCAGTTGGTCCATGCTTACAGGTGGCATGAAAACCAGGGGTCGCCATATAGGACCACTCTTGCGGTCTAGTTGATCTGCTTGGGCTCTTTGCTGCACCTAAAAAACATTGAAAAGCGTTGATGGCAACTTGGTTGGGTGTACATTTGGCTGCTGTCGGTTTGTTGGATACCTCGCCCGAAGCTTTTCGGGGGTAAACCATAGCTTTCTTTTCCTTTCTGAATGGGGTCTATTCTGTGGATTCAAGTAAGGTGTGCCTGGTTTTGATCCTTGCCTCTGACACTTCCTCACCTTTAGCGTTCGTTTAGCTGAGAAAGGATCAACTTCAAAAATGGTGGCAATACCCGTTAGCCCATTTCCTTGAAAGGTCTGTATGTTATATCCGTCCTACAGCCTCTTGTTCTGAATCTCCGGTCAGTCTTATTCACTAGTTGGAAATTTGTCATAGTTATGCGGCTTTTGAACGAACCCCGTCAGTTCTGTTATCAGGTCATCATGTATCCTTGCAGTCTGCTTGTTCTGTAGTTAAATCAACCAGCTTAAAAGGCATCTTTGTTTAGTCTTAAACCTTACCCGCGCATTGACTCAATCCGGATTGGTCGATGTTGATTAGTGAAATAGGTTCGAGAACAATCTTGTTACACAGATTAGAGATGTTTTTTGGCCAACAATAGCTAGATCATGCAGGGTTTGTAACCTCTCTGCCAATGGGGCCTCACTACTAAATTTTGATGGCGGCGCTTAAGGATCCTGAAGTTGATGTAGATGTTGACTGTCTAAACCATTCTTCCACAGCTTTTCTTTTCCGTCTTATATATTTGCTTCTTTGTAGCCCCATTGGGTACTATGTCTCTGTTGAAAATCGCCAATGAAGAAAATGAGGTTTGGTTGACTTCCCAAAATTGAACTGAGGGTGCTTGAAATCTACTGATGGAGTTTGTAGACTGATGTAAACTATGACAGAGCGGACCTCCCCAATGTGAGACCTTTCGATGTGTGACCAGCAGATATGAAGGTTCGTCTACAACGGGTCTGTTTTCACACATAGATCACTTCCAAACTGTCGATGTGGGCTCTCGTCTCGATGAACGGACCATTCCTGAGTTGGTGGGGTCGCTGACTATCCATTACCCTCTGTGGGTTTTTCCTGCAGACATAGGACACAATCGCATGTAGAATTGTTACACTTATAAAAAATGACTTACTTTTTGCATACAATACCCACCATTTAGTGAAGCTATAGTCAAGGCAGACATTTACAAAAATGTCTATACGCCTTGTCCCCCAGTCCTGATAATGGAGACTTGGAGTTTTTGGCGTACAGGCTGAAGTGCTGTAATATAACTGTCGCTGGAATGTGACGACTTGAGGACTTTATCTCGCAATGCAACTTCAGCTCCAGTGCAGAAACACTATACATCATTCGTGCCAAATGTCAAATGATTTAAAGGCACATTGATATAGTTCTAATCCCTATAGTTGGGATATTACTATATCACTAACAACAAAACAAAATAGGTATTACCGATCTTACTCATAAATTGTCATGGAAAGTATTTAGTAAAACCTTTGCAAAAATACCACAACACCATTTTATTATGGCTAAACCAAGGTACTTCGCAGAGATCAACTCACTTTTGAGTGGTGGCAATTTGGCCATAACTTTTGAATTCGCCGACAGTGCACGTATCGGATTTGTTGCCCCCAGCAATCGATCCAAACAAATCACAGGCTTAGAGTGCGGGAATTCAACTTTTCATTTTCATTGTGTAACATAACGTGTGGGTGCCCTTGTTATTTGTTTGGACCGATTGCTGGGGGCAACAAATCCTATTACGGGGCACTTCTACAAGCGATTCTTCCCCACCACTTGGATGGACACTTACATAGGACTTGACATGGCAACTTTTTAAAAGTAGTGGCCATTCTAGGTTTGGCAGCCATCTTGGCCCAATTATAATGAAACAAAGCAATTTAACAACATACCTTAATCGGTTTCCTCTTAAGTTGCTTGTGAATTCTTTCCTTAGGGGAGTTACATCAGATTAAGAAAACAGTCATTTCTTGATAATCAATGGATAAACTTAAGTGACAAATTAACGCCAAATTTTGGATTTTCGGCTTTGGGCCATTGTGGATTCAAATATTATGTGGGGTTGCATAAGTAAGGTTATGTGAATAATTTAATGCATATTGTTCAATAACAACCTATGGGAATCATAACCAGATCAAGAAAAAACCATTTTTTGATAATCAACGGATTCGCTTCAGTGACAAATTGGCCGCCATTTTGGATTTTCTGCATTTGGATCAATTTTGTTCATGTAAAGTATGAATTAAACCTCAATGGAGTGTCAATCGGTATTTTCTGTTCTACAATGGCAC
>JAMKCH010030250.1:0-17806 GCA_023653785.1 Ophioderma brevispina
ATTTAGCCATGTTTCATCACTAACGATTCACATCAGTACCTGTACAAAAACCTCCATTGGAAGCAATGCATTGTGGGAAGCTACTGAAATCTTCTCTTGTTTGAACCATCAGGTGTTTGAACTTTGCAGCACATGTACATGTACAATTTATGACAGGGAGAAAGTGATGATGATTGATGGTGTCAGACAAACAGGTTGAATACAGGTCACTCACAACTCACAGCCCAGGCTAGTCTCTTGGCTAGATTCATGATAAATATTTTGAAGACTTGAAAAATTGGTATTCCAGCAATATGGCAGCCAGTATCATGGTTTGCTTCCAATGTAATTAATTACCTGCCATTTACTACTTGTGACAGTAGTCATGTCCACACAGGCTTAAATTCTGGAGTTTCAAAATTCTGGAGTGTCGATCGGGGTTGTCCACAGACACATTCGGAGTTTTAAACTCCAGAGATTTATGGAGGGTGTAGGGAGGTTTAATCCCCTAAAAAACTTGAAGGTGAAGCTCAAACTCTGGATTGTTTTGGAGTGTCCTGCCATGCGGATAGCTTTGGGGGATAGTGAGCGTTGGTGATTTGCAAGATCATCTCTGTTTACAATTCCTGTGTTTTGAATGTCATGCACGAAAGGCCACGGCTTACGGTATATTTGACTTCTGGTCTATCTCCAAAATGAGAATGGAGGAAAATGGTCAGGGGATGATTTCAGAGTTACGGCAATTTAATGTGTGGACACGGCCATTTAATGTGTGGACACAACTTAGGATGAAGTAAAATAATTGGATTTAATTTCTTGCTACGGATTTTCAAACCCTTTTCGTAGCCGTCAAACATGGCTTATATTGATTTCCAGTGGCTGTATTCTGTACTAAGGATCAGATTTGACAAGACCAGGGTCAAATGTCAAATCAGGTACGCCATTATGTGTGACAAATTATGGAGAGAACCAAGTGGCTTTGATTACCCAAACACTCTGCATTAACCCTGTGATCCCACAGCAAGTCAGCATGATTGGTCATTTGTAAGGTGATATGATCTAATTATCCAATTGGGGACATGGTAAGAAAAGCTTGAATGTGCACACAGATATATCGATTTTGATTGGTTACTCAGAGGTTATAGCATTTTATATCATCTAATGAGCCAATTAGAGATACTGACTGAAAGATCCGTAAACCTTTAGGGGTTAAGTCTTTGCTACAGGATGAAGAGCATATTACAGTGATTAGAAACAATTTTTTCCGATAATATTTTTTTACTCGACTTGCAAAGATGAACGTGATATCGTGACTATCGGTACACAATAGAAAACTGATAATTTGTGCAGCGATTGTCAAGGTTACTGCTGTACCAATGCTTATTTCTTCATTTCCAAATAATCTGTTCCTACAAATTCCGAACTTTTGACAGGTGACATTTCCCCAGCAAATAGCTTCGTCTCACTGTGAAAATTACAATTGGCAATGCTTTGACAAGTTGTGAAGTTTTTCATCAAACTATTTTGAAACATGATTTATTAGTTGAATCAACGATATTAGTGCAAGAACGTATAAAACGTGGAAGATTGCTAATATAGATTTTTCTTTGATTCTCCAGATCAGAATAAAAAAAGTGATTTTGATAAGGCAGGTGACAGGTTGCAGTAGATAGAAGCCTACAGGCTTCTGTACATTCCAAACCATAAACCCGATTTGATTTGCTAACTACTTCATGGCAGAGTGTATTCAACAACTTGGACAGTATCTCCTTGTACAGGAGCGCAGGCCCGTCGGAACCGATTACGGTTGGTACGGAATGAACCGTACCACTTTTCAGCTAAAAAGAGAGAGAGAGAGAGAGTAAAAAAAAAGAGAGAGAGAGGAGGAGGATAAGAAAAAAAGAAAAAAAAAAAAATATGAGAAGAATTCTCAAAAATCTTGATAATTATAAATATAATGGTTATAGGTATGGGGCTCATTAGATACGAACATCAAAGCTTTATCGCATTGACAGGATCGCCGCGTTAGTGTCAAAACGTTAGAACAATCAACTTTATCTACAATCAAGTTTATGTATGAAATAATCTCCTTTGTATTAAGTTAATATGAAAAACTTCATTTCCATTTTTCAAAATTAAGAGCGTCAGGGGGAGTTCGCACCCTTTAACCTCCAGGGGCTCTGCCCCTTTAATCCCCGCTGGGGGTTACACCCCCAGACCCCCATTAAACCATACCACTTGCAATTTCACTCGAAGGGCCTTTGTAGGAGGTTACCGTTGTTGATTCTTATCAACCACAGTGATAGCAAATTAAGGCGTCATGCCCGGTGCAGTGTTGACGGTAGTGTTAAGATGTTTCAGCGGTACGCACTGTTCGTAACGTTTAGAACTCTTGAGGAGTGCAAGAGAACCAGGTACAACTCAAAGCAAAAAAACATGCATAACATCGTTTTGGCATCTTAAAGGGGATGGCCGATTATAGGATTTATTAATGTGTATCTTGATAGAATGCTTCACCCCCCCTCCAAACCCCCATCTGTAAGTTTTCGTGCCGATATTTCAAATCCGTTTGAATGTGAGAGCTAAAAACACATGATGTAAGCCCATTGAGTTACGGGAAAACTAATATTGGTCGACCAAAATGGGGGCACATTTTCGCTAATAACTTCCCAACCCAAACATTTATGGCACTAAGATTCCACAAGAGTACATAAGAAATTTAGTAGCTTTCTGATACCAAAATTGTGACCACTTCTGATTAAAATCTGGGGCTTCATGGGACGAGGCTTGGTGATCGAACCAGGGCCTGTAAAGGTGCAACAAGAGATTTTGAGGCATCCAGTAGTGTTCATAATAGCTAATGTCCATATAGATTAGACACTCAATAGATTTCTTACCTTGGTTTTAGCTACAGAATGTCTTTTAAAAGAGAGAAAAAAACAGGTGATTTTGATTTGACTTATATTTCAATGTTAAAACCTAGACCTGGAATTTCATATTTGCTACCTATGCGAAATTAGAAAATTTCACCAATTTTTGTACCAAAGAAAATATTTCTCAGCTTCTTAATCCTTTAGATGAGGATATTTTTGATGGAAAGTAAAAAATTAAAAAAAATCAGTACTTTCGATTTTTTAAGGGACAACCTGATATGTGTGAAAGATATCGATGCACCCTTTAAGATTTTGCTATAAAATATATTCGAGGAAAAGATTGCGTCAATAACTGGGAACATTTTAGTATTATTATAGTGAGAATTAATTATGTCCTCTACACAACAACTTACGTTTCAAAGGACTTTTCAAAATCAAATTGTGCTTCTATCATTTCTGAATAAAACCATATCACCATTCTCAGCTATTCTTATAGATATCTATGATTTGGCTCATTTACATTGGTTTGCCTTACACATAACCCAAATCAAAAACAAGGCGAAACTCGTATTTACGGTGTGCGATAAAATTGTCCCCGCCGATGTTGCGATCACTAACATGCGAATTAAATGCAAGTCAACACCCTACCCCTTCCCAATACCCCCAACACTCCACCCCCTCCCCAAACACCCCGCAAAAAACCCACACACCTCCCAAAAACCCCCACAAACTCCAAAACCCCACCCCATCCCCAACACCCCACCCTTCATCCCCAACACCCCCTGCAAACACCCCACCCCCCTCCTTAACACCCCCTCAACAGCCCACCCTACTCCAATACCCTATAACCCGGCTACCTTTTCCCAAACACCCCACACACCGTATCCATCCCGCAACACCCCCCCACTCCCCAACACCCCACAATACCCAAACCTCCTCCCCAACACACCGCAATACCCAAACCCCCTCACAACACCCTGCACACCCCACCCTCCCCAAAAACCCACTCACTCTCCAAACACCCAACCCCCTCCCCCAACACCCAACCCCCTCCCCAACACCTCACACCCTCCTCATAGCATAGTAGTCTCTGTAGCGAAGGAATTTTGACTATACGATGTACGTTTCAGAGATACAGCAATATGCTATTTTTAATTAGCTAGTTTGCATACCTAAGCCGCAGATCACATACTTTCAAATTTGACAAAAATGATGCTGCCATGAGGAATCATGTAGCGAAGGAAGTTTGTGTGTTCGATGTACCGTTTTAGGGATACAGTTATTTCGCCTATTTAATTAGCTCACTTGCATACATAACCTGCAAGTGATCACTCATTTTCCAAATGCAAAAAACCGATGATGCCATGAGGACTTTCATGTCAGCAAGGAATTTGGTGTCCGATATACTGTTTCAAAAATCCAGCACATAGGGTTAACATTTTTATCACGGACATTCCAGCAGGATTAAAATTGTTATCACAGACATTCCAGGTTTAACATTTTTCTCACCAGAAATACGGACACACGGACGGAAAGCCCCATTTTATAGTATCCCCGTCCCCGAACGTGCGGCGGGGGGGACAAAAAGTGCTTAGATGCACTTAGCTACCAGGTAGTGCCCAGGGGGTTATTAAACAGGGAATCCTCCAGGTTCATGATGCATCAACTAACCTTTAGGCCGTATTTCTCAAACGGATGTTTAAAATAACGGTTGGTTAGGCCTTAAACTGGGGTTAGCTAACCGCACTGTTATAAAAAAAACCGCAGGTTAAATTCGTTTAACAAGTAGTTTTTTAGCTAACCACTGTATTCCAACGTCGTAAAATCATCCATGAGACTGGGACTTATCTCGCCTATAACATCGTGTGCCGTGGAAACAATATTTATATGCCGGACATGTCTTTCGTAGTTGTAAATGCAACACATGAAGCCCAGGGTAAATTTCAAGAATGTCGGGTGACGCATTGCCTTATTTCACTCACGCACAAACTTACATTAGAGCACCTCAACCAATTTCAAACAGCGTTCATGTTTGACTATCACAACAATCATTACCTCCGAAAACTTTTAGTAATTACGTTACCACAAACAGGCAAATCCACAAGGCTTATATACCAGACAAGACGACAAACGTAATCTCCCCCACAAAATCTTATCTCTAAAAGAAGAACTTTTTTCAGTATCACGGCGCAAAAACTTGGGAAGGATCTTCCGAATCCACACAACATTAACAAACAAAAAAATACTTTTAAAGCTCACAAATGAAAACTCTCATCACAACCAGTACAATTCTTTTTTAAAATTTCTCCCCAAGTCCTTCCAATTTCTACCTTTCTTCAACCTTTTCGATCTCTCTCCTTACCTTTCCTCACCTCTACCTACTCATCTCCGCTTCCTCATATGAATATTATTACATACCTAGCAAGACAGTTGATAAGTCTCGCCTTCTTCCAAATTCGCGTTACCCGTTTGGCCTTTAAGTGTGTGTTTAGCTTAGATATCGTTTGTTTTTGTTTATCTGTTTTTTTTTTTTTTTTGTTGTTATGTTTATTGAACTATGTAAATTTCTATATCACCCCTACTGTACACATTGTAATATTAGTTATTTTACTTTAATTATTACAGGAGCCAGTAAGAACAGAAGCCCTATGGGTGTCCATTACTGGTCCTAGCAATCATATCATATACATCACCAGTTTTCTTTAATACAGTCTACATTGATACGGTTATGTATTCTCCTTACTATATTATAAGTATTTTACATTCGTCCACGTTCGATGTTATGCATGAATAAAATTGAATGATTGAATTGAATGATGGAGATAAAACGGGCCTATTTAAAAACTGTTTTATATCGGTGTGCCGAACTTGCTATCATTCACTACATGAACAGATAAACACGAGCATGAAAATAGAAGCAAAGGGGGAAAATGGAAGAGGAGAAATGAACTGAGGCTCGGAAAAAAAGATAATGAGAAATTAAAGGAGGTAACTGGTATAACACAGTATATATAGAGGTGAAAATATCCAGGCATGATGAAAACGTGAGTTAAAAACACGCCGTTAACTTACCCCCGGACCAAGTTCTAAGTTAAACAACGGTTTAGGAAGGTAACGATGTTCGGCTAAATTTAAAACAGCATTTAAAGTTAACCATGCTTGAGAATTGCGTAATTTTAACTGGCGTTTAAATTGCGATTTTAACCAGTGATAGTGTAAACAGCGTTGAGAATACGGGCCTAGTGTTTGTTTTTTGTTATGGGAGAAGAACATTAAGTTTCCTCCAGTAAATCTAGGCGCTGGGTACAGGGCAGTCAAAAAAAACAGGGGGGTGTGATTCTCAGGATTTTTTTATTTTCAAAATTTGGCAACTTTAATTCAGCCCGATTTAAAATTTTAGGTCAATTTAAGCTGTTTTTCAGGATTTTTTACCAAATTCGGATTTTTCCAAAAAACTCAATGAAACTAGTCAAAAATATAGTTTGCTACAGTAAAATCAGATCTACTCTACCATGGCAAAGGAAATTTGTGACTTTTCCGCTAAGTGGATTTGTAATGAAGATTTATCGTTTTTATGTTCTACAGAGAAAAGGGCTATAAAATCAGTTTTTATTTGTTTACTGGGCCCATTTAGGCTAGACCATATAATTTTTTAAAGTTTCCACCATAGCACAAAGTTTTTTACGGCAGGCTTTTCGGCCACAAAGTTCCTGAACAAAATAGCTTAAAATTACAAATTTCAATCTTGATTCAATTGATGATCGCCACTTTCCTGCACAAAACTCTCAAGTGTCAAGAAAATATTTAGTTTATTATGTTCTTCTTTCTTCCTTTTTCTTTTTTAATTTTAATTGAAAGTGATGAAAATATATTATTTTAAAAAAGAAAGGGTTTTAATACAAGATAAATGATTGATACTCTCAGAAGAACTACTACGAACAGTTCTTTTTTTTTTTTAACGGTGTGTTCATTTTTAAAAGTAACTTTTAATGTATACTTTAAGAATAATAGGCCACCTTCCATTTTTTAAATTTGTCAATTTATGCTCTATTCAATGCAATTATACTGTAAACGGGAATAATATTTTTGCAAGCTGCGAGTTTTTTCGAATGGGAGGGACAGGACAGTGTTGTGTTGTGACTAAATTTGTGATGGACCATCACAGTGCTTACTTTTCCAATGTACACTGAAACTTTTCGCAAACCCACTCCCCTCAAGATCAGAGCTGATCTTGAAAACTTGAGGACAATTTAAGGGTGATAATCTTGACCTATTTATGTTACATATCATGATGGAATTAGAATTATTCAGGAGGGGGAAAAAATCTGGCTAATCTTGACATTTTGAATAGTACAGTAAACATATAGGTCTTCTGCTACTAAAACCAGAAACAGTGTTAACAAAATGCATGTTCGTTTGCCAATGCAGTTTGCGAATGGGTACAAAGGTCCATGAGGTCACCGGTCACATTAGGGCATAACATATAGGACATACTCAAAAGACCATTCTATCCAAGTTTCATGAAAATGTGAACATGTATGTGGAAACAGTAGGCCATATGACCCCAGCTGACCTTTGATCAAATTTTTAAGTAAATTTGGTAAGGGATGTCAACTACACCACATGTATGAGTCACGTTACAATGCATTTTTGGGAACTGACAAGACACACACAGACACAAACAGACAAAAATTAATATAATTTGATGTATTTTGACCTATGACCCCTTTTTTTAACAAACCCCTAAAATCATGCATCATATGAACAAATCATAATTGACTTTTTTGTTTTTGTAGGGTTGAATCAAGTCGACAAGATGACAGTATTAGTTTTGAGATTTTTGACCCAATCTAGATTTGCATGGTTAACATTGTGACCGCTTTGTTGTTTGTTGACCCTATCGTGACGTTTGACACCAATTGGTCAAGGTCAAAAGGTGTGTGTATGGACAATTGGTTCAATAGGACATGATGCATGTCTGAGATATTAGCATGATTTGACAGACAAAAGAAAGAAACCGTACAGAAGAAACAACACAGTAGAGTTCCTCGACTGTAATTCTCATTCATTATGCTAAGGACCTCCTGATATCTGATTTTCATAGATGGACTGCAAAAACTTCATGCAGTGAATGTGGACAATTACAAGGTCGTTGCCTATTGATTTGTGCAAGCTCATGCAAGAGATCCTATCCACAATTTCCATATTATGTTTGAGAAATATTCCCGTCCTATATACTATGAAACATGGTAGAGACCGATTAAAAATGAGAGTTTGAGTCATCAAATGCCAGCAAAAAAACCTGGGTGTCCAATTTTTCACCAACTTCGACTCCAATCCCAATCCCTAAATTGCAATTGAGCTCTCAATGTAGATTAGGATTGTTTCCACCCTGGTGATGAGAATATATCATTATTTATCACATGCTGACTGATTGGTTATAATTTTAAGGATGTTTTAATTTTGGTGGTGGGGTGGTCATGAGTTGTCTTTCTTCCATGTTTTGGGTGGTTTCCAGTAATTTTGCTGTTAACATTGTTTGGGGGGGGGGGTAAAAAATATGGGGGGGGGGGGGGTTCCCAGTGTTTGGTGGTTCCCAGTGTTTGGTGGTTCCCAGTGTTTGGTGGTTCCCAGTGTTTGGTGGTGGTTCCCAGTGTTTGGTGGTTCCCAGTGTTTGGTGGTTCCCAGTGTTTGGTGGTGGTTCCCAGTGTTTGGTGGTTCCCAGTGTTTGTGGTTCCCAGTGTTTGGTGGTGGTTCCCAGTGTTTGGTGGTTCCCAGTGTTTGTGGTTCCCAGTGTTTGGTGGTTCCCAGTGTTTGGTGGTTCCCAGTGTTTGGTGGTGGTTCCCAGTGTTTGGTGGTTCCCAGTGTTTGGTGGTTCCCAGTGTTTGGTGGTTCCTGTTGTTTGGGATGTCTTTTAGTTGAAGTGCCTGGCTGATCCCACGCCTTTTATGGTTCCTGGTTTTACGTGAGGTGATTCTAGGTCTTTGGTGGTTTCCACTTATTGGTGTTCCTTGTCTTGGTAGGATCCCATGTTGCTGGGTGGTTCCAGTGTTTGATGGTTTCCATGCTTTTGCTGTTTCTCAGTGTTTTACAGTGTCTATTGGTACCTATTTGGTCTGCATATTCAATGCATATCTTCTATAGCTTATAAGTATGGTTCCCTGTACCTACTTTTTAAAATGACATGTGTTATAGTAATATAGGACACAAGATTCTCCAAACCTAATCAGGATAAAATTGGATTTTTTTTCGTCCAATGCCAAATTTAATTGGTCTCGCCATGAGTTGGAAAATATTGGGCCTTCGACTTCGTCCTCGCCCAATATTTTTTCCACTCATGGTTGACCAATAAATTTGAGTATTGGACTCAATGAATCCAATTTTATACCACAGTTTGGGTTACCTTCCAATTGACTGCATAGACCTTAAGTTCATAATAACCGCAAGAAACACAGAGAATGTATAACCATACATTACTTTCATCACAGAATTGAATTCTCATTATGCTAATGGACCTGATTTTCACACTGGTGCAGGGAATGTGGACAATTACAATGTCGTTTGCCTATTGCCTTCTTTGAGCCAGTGACATCAGAGTGCAAGGCAGTGGTTTCAGCATTTAATAGCGAAAGTTGGTTCAAAGTGCTGGTATGCACGCACACACATGCATGTGAAGACAGAGTGTAAATACTTGTAACGTCTGATGTCATGTCAGCCAGAACACTGAGAACAGACCTGTACACAATCTTGTGCTGCCCTCAATCAAGCTAAATCACAGCACCTACCAGCCCCATGCAAGGTACAACTATACAACTTGATCCTCTGCAACTCATACCATCAAAACCAATATTTGTTATCATTAGAAAACTTAATGTTTTTCCTATTTCATCTGCAAAGTATTTGGCTGTTCTCTTTCCCATCACAGCTGTTTGAAAGTCTCATTTATTATGAGAAACCGAGAATAAAACAAAAATATCAAGGCGACCACTTTTTTGACAACTGATTGGAGTATTTATGCCACTAACTATATTCTGTGTGAATTTGATGAAATTTCATTGCGGGCAAATATGGATTTTTCATAAAATCTAGTTTTACACATCTTTCTATGAGAAATAGGCATATAGAGGGCGCTATAACATACAAATTATGACCTTTGCAGGCCTATATGGCAAGATTCCCGCAATGGATTTTTCTGAATTTTGCGGAGGTAATAGCTCTTGCATGTCCCTTACTTAAACTGAGTTGTCAAAATGGTGTCGCCGATTGTTTAAAATTGCGCTAAAAATAAAAGAGACAATTGTGCATGGGTTCAAACCGCGTGCCATTTAGATGTTACAAGGATCTACAAACAACACTGGGTAGGTCATTTATTAAAATGACAAACATTAGCGGTCCGAGCCCACTACCTCGGGGGATACCACTAATGCCATTTGTTTACTGTTACTGGAAATTTGTCCAGTAAGGTATGGGCTATTGTAAATATACAATGTCGGATTCAAATAAAATTGTGAAAATTCAAGGATATTGGCAATGATCTTTCTTATGAAACAAAGAAAATTATATGCTGTAATTGGGTAGGACACCTCTAATTTTAGCTCGGACAAACAAAATTTGTTTCAATTAATTTCTACGTCTAATTGATTGTATTAGCTCTACCAACCAGAGATGTAACAGAGTGCAACCAATAAATCCTGAAAGTGGTGGTGAAATCCTGAAAAAGCATGTAAATTGGGACAAAATGGGCTGAAAAATAAAGTTTTAAGTTCCAGAGTAACCAAATTCAGGAGATATCCTGAACAGTTAAATATCTCTGTATCAACACCTACATTTTCCGTGGCTTATCATACACTTCACTAGTAGGTCAGGTGCAACGAGACAAGATATTTCAAGATAAATTGCAACATATCTAGCTATTTTATACTGATTTTCACACTGATTTATTTCTCACTCAAGTTTGTAATTGGCTACAGAAATGTCTAAAAGTAAAGCCAATTTTAATTTTGCTCATATTTCAGTATAAAAAAATAGGCTGAATTTTGTAATTTGCTGCAATAAAAATAAAAAATTTCACTATTTTTGTACAAATCCTTGGCTGAATCCTTACAGATTGGGATATTTTTTATTGGAAAGCTTAATATGGTTCAAGGTCAGTGATTTCAATTTTAGGGGGACCTCTGATATGCAAAATCTCATATTATGCACCCTTTAACAAAATGGTCCCAATAACCTCACCTTCTGAAAAAAATTAAAGTTACACCCGTGCTGTCCTACCAGTGGTACAATTTTCTCTTTTCATGCAGTCTTCCTTCTCCGCCCCCCCCCCAAGTTTGAGCATCAATAAAACAGTTTTGCCAAAAGCAGCAATCTTTCAAAATCAGTATGATAAAATGGAGGGTGACTCACATCTCTTCACAATAAAATAAATTGTTTATGAATGGCAAACAAGACCTGCATTACTTTGGATTATCATCACTGATGATGCGATCACTGCCACAAGCAAACGTGAGGAGCATTTTGTGGCTTGCACGTAATGCGCGACGTCGTCTTGCAACAGTGCAAACAAAACTGGTGACGCGCATTAATGATTTATAAACCCTCAACAGACTCAATTGGGACAGAAGTTTGGGGGCCTAATGCAATTTTATGAGGAACTTGCCTTTAAAGGAACATTTTGGGTCCATATGGACAAAAGAGTTAGACTGGTTCTGAGTTAGACCTGGTCTAAGTGTAATTTAGTCCCACCAGAAAAGGACATTTTCCCTCGCCATTAACATGTAAGTTCTTTTGTATTTATTTGAAATTGCATTTTAATATTTGAAAGTTGACTAGTGTTGTACTTTTAGAAGAAAAATGTCAGTAAAACTGTCAATTTTGGTGCACAATTAATTCTGACTTAGACTAAGGTCTAACTTTAACCTGGTCTAACTCTTTTATGCATACGACCTGTGATGATCCATAACGCTTTTTGCCCCTGAGTTTCTTTTGGGGGGGTTCTATCTTTCCAGTGAGACAGCAGGTCACACTGGCATGTTTTATTTCTTTTCGCATGAAAACAATGGTGCAGCGCTGACCTCTCCAGTTGGTAAAACGTTTGAAACACTTCGTTTTTGGGGCTCGTAAATACATCTTTCATTTTACAATATTGCAGAAATGTTTTTCTAAAGTCTACCTTCCATACCGTCAGATGTATAAGGTATATTATAATGATATTTTTTTGGGTTGAAAACAGATGAACAGTGAAAAATCGTGTTTAAATAATGCGTGGTCTTGACAAATTCAGGAGCCACATCATTTTAAAGTTGACCAAATCATAAGGGACATCTTATCTGTAAAAAGCTGTGGCACCGTGAGCTGTATCTGTGTGAGAAAGCGAGACCACTTTAGTTTCATAGATTGCCAAGTTTGACATGAATCCCCTATATTTTAACATAGCGAAAAACATCACTGATTTGCACCGTTTTCTTGTGTGGGGAATCAAACAAGATCAAGCGACGCGTTGGTACTTTTGGTTTTTGTGCAAATCCATTCCTTCTGACCTCGTAAAACAATTTCTGCGGTTATCATGGGGGGGGGGGTCACGTGACCTCATGACTGACTGTTGTCCCAGCTTAACTGGCATCTTTTAGTCCTTAACAAAGCTTTTGTGTTTGCTTTTTGTAACTTTTTTTATTATATTGCTAACAAGAATTAAGCAGTACGTAATTAAAGACACTATCATGATTCACCCAAAAAGTCAAAACATTTGAAATTTGAGGAATAGCTTAAAATTAAAGTCAGAATAATCATAAATTTACCTTTTCCAACTGACGAATTGCTAGAAAAGCAAGAAAACGTCAGTGTTTCAAGATACCATCTTCATTGTAATAGGTGTATATTAAGTGTCCGTACGGACGCGTAATGGAGTAAAATGTCTGATTTTTATCATCTGCACGATATGTGCATATACTCGACTTGTTACAAAAAAAACATGCAAATAATCTGATTATTTGTATGATTTTCAATACTCTGATTTAGCCCAATCAATTGATATGCCTTTAAAATGACCCTACTAAGAAAATGGTGGCTTAATGACATTTTCTTGAATATGCAAATGAACTAATAAATATTCAAACTGCATAAAAGTATACAGCACAGAATCACCATGTTCTATCACTAGCCACATTTAGACAGATATTCTTCCTATCCAGGCATACATCTGCATGTCACATAGGCCCTCCACAACAGGGTTGTTGGGGACCAAAAGTGACCAAATGAATCAAATTCCCTAAAAACCACCACAAAATGATGCTGAATCGCCTGTATACTGTCACTTAAGGATTTTTATTATTCCTTTTTAAATATCTAGAGAGCTATTTTAAAATTTACAGTAGGTCTGCCATATCGTCATCGCGATATGTTAACAATATCATAATACAGTGAAGCATGTTTTATAGTGCCCGATCTTAGCCACTTTCTGTGCCATGACTCAAAACTTACATAACCGATTTCATATCTTTTGAGAACCCTTCCTAAGGGGCCCATTAAAACCTTTTAAATTAAAAACAAGCACAATTTTTGTAAGATCCCAGAAACTGTACATTTTACAAAGCTTTACCTGTATCATTTACTCCTTTCCTGGACTTATTGTTTTTTTTAAAAGGATTTTTTAAAAAAAAACGTCATTCTATAAATATCCTCAAAAGGTTATTTAAAAAAACACTTCCCTAATTGATGGCCAGTTTCAAGGATGACCACAAACAGCAAGTGTAGATTTTGACCAACCGCATGCTCCTTGAGCATGGGTTTGGGCAACCATTCCAGAGTGTAGCTTTCATTATATTGAGTTCCGACCACAATAGCAGTAGCGATTTATTCCGTAAATGTTATCACAGGATTATAATTGCAAATCTGGCCCACCAACCTCCGCTGGTCTTGTGGTTAGGGTAGCTGAGAATCCGCATAACAGTGATCTCGGGTTATAATCTTGTGCAACCGTTTCTTTTCAACTACATAAAATTTTCATTATTTTTCAGGTTATAGGGAAAAATTCCCCCCCCTAAAGTCCAAAAAGAGAATAAGAAAACTCAATAGCTGGCACCTTGAGGTTATTGATGGAGACCTGCTCTGGTGGAAATTTTGCACGAATTTCTTGAACAAATCATAGTTATCTGCTACTGTCACAATGACAGTTTGAATCAAAGTACTCTCTAACCTGACTACATCCACTCTAAAGAGGATGTAGGCTATGTCAGTGCTTTTATGGATACCATAGTAGTATGGTGCATGTTTAACATTGACTTACTTTTCTGTGTTCAAGTAGTGTAATCTATAAAAAAGAAAAATCTCAGGCCTGACTTATTGTGACATGTGCTGTGTAAAGAGGTGTGTAATTATTAAATAATTCTGTCGATAAAACAGCAAAAATTCACCTTTTTTTAAAATAAGAATGAAATAAAAGATGAGATTGTTTGTTTTGGCCAGCTAGATGGTGCCATAAAGATCTCGTGGTGCTCCGCCGGCATCCACCACTCAAAATATGGAATGCCGCATCCATTATGACCCATCTAGCTGGCCAAAACAAAAAGTCTCACTTTTATTCTCTAATTACAATTGCGGAAGTTGCCGGGAAACAAAAGTTTACCGTCCTTCAACATAAACTGTGTCACTTTAGTCTGTGATCACACTCTTCCATCCGCACTCTGGTAATCTGTTAGGGCTGCTTTACTAGCCAGTAGATGTGACATTTCTACAATGGTAAAGTAGTAATTAGGTTAATTGATAAAATGGATATTTGGAGTAAACGAAACGGAACCCCCGGACTTGATGGTGATTTGAATAAGATATAAAACACCAATGCCAATTAATATGTATTCAATTGTATTGCTCAATATTACTCTTTTTGTAATGTTTGACGACTACAACACCAAAGTTTTTGAAGCAAATGTATCCACTTAAAGGGTCAACAAGAGATTTCACATAACAGGTGTCCCTTAAAAATATGAAAAGTTCTGATTCTTTCTTTCTGCAGTAATGTAAAGCTTTTTTATCAAAATATTCCCATGTAAGGGGATAAAGGGGATGGCCCGTTTAAGATCCGAGTTTTCAATCTTGATAGATATGGCTCATCCAAACAGACCGCATCTGTAAATTTCGCGTTGCCGAAAATTTCAACATTCATCAATCCTTTTTGATTGCGAGTGCTAAAAACGCGATTTTTGTAAGCCTCATAGCAGTACTGTGTAAAATTAAATGGGTCGAACCAAAATGGCACACTTTTCGCTCATACTTCCAGATGGTAAATGAGAAAAATAGTAGCTTTGTTTCTGATACCAAAATTTGAACCCCGTCCCGTAAAATCTGGGTTTCTGGGGACGGGCTATTAGAGATCGGGCCTGGATCTTTAAAGCTGAGAAATATTTTTTTTGTACAAAAATCATGAAATTTCTTCTAATATACCCAGGAGCAAATACTAAATTCAGCCAGAATGTTTATATTGAAATTAAGCAAATTTTCAAAATCACCTTTATTTTTCACTTCCAATAGCATTTCTTTAGCGCAAATACAAAGTAAGAAATCTATTGGGGTCTTTTTATCTTATATGAAGTCCCTAACATATGCCTAACAAAAATTGATGCCGCCCCAATCTCTTGTTGCACCATAATTGTGTAACTTGTCTTTTAACTCTTCTATGTACATGATATAAAATATGTTACATGTTTACCGCCAAATCACTACGTATGTGAAGAAATACATACATACACCTGAACATTTCATATATTATGCAGATTTTTTTTGGGGTGGGGAGGTAATCTCTTCTCTCTCGCATGTTTGGGATGTTTCTGTAAGACATGTCTGGCAAGTTAACTACCCATTGCCCTCTCGTGCAAACACCCTACATGTTAATACCAAGAGCTTAAATAACTCCCCTTTTTCTCTATGTCCCATGTCATCATTTACAGCCTTGATGATAATACATGAAAAAAATGCAGCTACAGCTCTAGTTTACCAGGTAGGCGTACGTGACAAATATTACAAATGTCTTTCATCCATTTCACCACTTCTCGAAGACCTTTCCAAAAATCCACTTCTAATTGCATCCCGACAAATTTTCTCCGATAATCAATAACGGCGGGCGTGATGTTGTGCTGAATAAAGAACTCCTCCGCCAAAGTAGCCATAATAAAGCGGCGTATGCAGGGGGACTAGCCGGTTTGACATTCATTCCAACCTAGACAGCTTATGGTTTATTATCTTTAATTTGAGCTTCACATCACAGATTGTCAAGTAGGGTGGCGTGTGAAGTGAATCACTATGAGCTCGTAAAATCTCTTCCCTTGGCACAGTTCAGTGCCTTTCCGTTCACCAGTGCATTTAGAAAATACACCCCCTGGTATTTCTGGGTAGGATATATGATACCCATATCAACAAGGTCAGTTCATTTCAATGGTATGCACAAATACAAACCCACTGAACGGGTGTCCTGGTGGATGAGCAAGTGGTAACTCATAGTGAATGGAAATTACTGAACATACTTAACATAACTGACATGAGCACCTGCTTTTTACGATGTAGGCAATTTCAAAGCCGTTCTGCGTCCCCATGTGCCGGGGAACATCATACAGAACCTTCATTTTTCTTCGCTTTCTCCAGAGTGTAAGCGAGGCTCTTCTAATGCTTGATGGATGCCGTGGCCTTTCAACAAAAACAATGATGGCAAAACAAATGGTTAAGACAGGCATCAAATTTACAAACATTTTTCTCAAGAGATTTCACTCTTGGAACAACAAGTAAAGGGGGAAATTTCACTCTAAGAATTAGTTATACTGAATGATGGCATTGAAAGAAATTTCACTTTGTATTTTGACAAAATCATGCCCACACTCACCCATACTTGTGCACATAAGTAGAGTCTATTATTTGATTTAGTGCAGCTCTAAGCGGGGATTTAATATGGCTCAAGCGCGCTTTTTCACGCCGTCAAGGGTTATTTGTGATAACACCCCAGCCTCGTTCCAACGACTTCCAAAAACTTCGAATTTTATTCATTTGAACCGTTAGCCTATTATCCACGTGTGCCCAATTAAATGCACAACAATCGGCCGCATCAACGCCAAAGAAATTCGCAATTTTGTATTTCTGTCCGTAAACGGACCAGAAATACAGCACAGTAAGTTAGCTTGGGACGGTGGGAAACAAGCAATTTCTCATAAACACAAAACCAACAAGATCGGGATCAGCTCAAATTTTTAGAATAAGCTTTTCTCAAGGATATCTAATGATCAATTGAATATAAAACAGAAGGTGATGAAATCACAAAATGCACCTTTAAGAGAGTTTTTTGCCTGTAGTGGGACGCGGAGTAGTGAAGCCGAATTCCACACCCCAACTTTGTTTTACCATGGGGTCATCACATGGGGTTGTTTTTTAGGGAAATTAATGGGCTGGTATTCTGAAGGAGTCAATTTAGAACCCTGGGTTAAACCAAGGTTAGTCCTACATTAGTGGACCTTTTCCTTTCAAAATACAATAAAGTTACAATGTAAAGTGAGAAAATTACTCATACCCATCCATGAGGAATTTCCTCACCCATTACAGCACATTTTGCTGGAAGGGGAAAAAAGTCCAATCGGTACGACTAACCCTGGTTTAAACCCAGGCCTAAAGTAGGCACTCCCTCGCAGAAAACCAGTCATGGGTTTACGCAGAAATGTTGTGGAAACAGTACCTATACGCCTATCTCTTCATATATTTCACTTAAAAAAATAGTACTGTATTGTCTTAGTTCTCTCAAAAAGCGCCCATCTTGATGAGCTGGTTTTTGAATATTAAGTGAACAGATCTTCGAGTTTCTTTAAAAAAAAATTACGACGGATAACTAGATATGACTTGCATTACTTGCCTGTGCTTTTTATGAGCATTACATAAATCAATGTGCGTGATTTAATTGAGCAAATAATGACATTTACCCTGTGAGG
>JAMKCH010030251.1:0-18015 GCA_023653785.1 Ophioderma brevispina
TTCGGGATCTCAAAATTCCGGTTCGCGCATGCGCTATGCGTTTGCTTTCTAGGTTAAATAAAATTGTGATTCAGTATTTAAAAAACTTTATTAATGCCTATTATATAATCAGTAGTTGCACTGGTTGCATCAATAAACAAAGCAAGTATAATTTTTTTCTATCCCCCTAGTAAAAATAGGCCCTCAAATAGTTGCCACGGTGCGAAATGGACTAAAAATGGGACCACACATAGAGGACGTTTATTTTGACGCGTAAACCTGATATGAAGTTCTAGCATTGAAAAAATATTAGCATACACTATAACAAGCATTGTATATAAGTTTTGTTTTGTATTTTTGATGTCTTCAGTGAAAAACAGAGGAAGCAAAGTTTAGGGCCCATTTGGTTAAAAGTGCAGAAATTCAGAAACCTTTACCAGAAAAAGTGCAAAATTTGACCAAGTACTAGGAAAATTTTGAACTGGGTCACCTAACATGTCATGTAGGATTTGTTTGGGACATGTTTTGGATGATACTGATCACATCTAAGTGGTCTGTAGTGATGAAACAAAAAAAATCCCAAATACTAAGTTGCAATTTTATAGTTGAAAGGTTCTGAATTCAGCAACTTTTAAACCAAATGAGCTTATTTTTGCTTGAGGATGTAATCCCCATTTTTTCACTGAAGACAGCAAAAAATACAAAAAAACTGCTATCAAAGTGATTGTTAAGTGTAGTATATTTTTTCAATGCTAGAACTTCATTTCAGGTGTACGCGTCAAAATAAGCGCCCTCTATGTGTGGCCAATTTTTAGTCCATTTTGCCCACCATGGCAAATATTTGAGGGCCTATTTTACTAGGGGGATGCAAAGAAATTTTACTTGCTTTGTTTTTTTTTTTTTAATTTTTCTTTTTTTATTATAAATAGAATTAATAAAGTTTTTTTAATACTGAATCACAATTTTATAGTCCGAGTCGTAAAACTTTGAGAGCCCATAACTTCAAAACGGAATGGAATTTGAATTTTTCCTTGTGACATCCTCTTGTAGCACCATTATCACATAAAATGACCTTTGACTGCAATTACAACAAAATCTGAGAGGGTGGGTTCCACACCTTGGTGTTTTGCCTGGATGACCCTATACAGTAAAAGGTGGTAATTAGGCGCTTGTATTACGTTAGTGCATAACAAAGGATTTGTTTGTAATATGAACGACACTATCAGTGATGCATCGAGGTCAAAATATTTGAAAATTGCAGGAGTAGCGTAAAAGTGAAGGATAGTTGTTAGAATTTAATAACCTATTTCACAACTGAAAAAGTAACAGAAAGGAAGAAAACAGCATATGAATCTCCATTCAAATATGTGTTATAGAAAGTGTCCGTACGGAGAGTAACTATACGATTTTGTTCTTGTTATTGCTTTTGGTCTGATCACTGGAAGGGTATGTTTGGATACATACCCTTGTTGCAGACATGTAAAAATCTGATTTTTGATGATTTTTTCAATTTTCTGATTTAGCCAATCAACTGATAGTGCCTTTAATTTATTCAGATTTATGCTAATTTATGCTCATAAATTTAAATATGAATAATACTAATATTATAAATCATCATCACCTCAAAATAATGCTCCTCCCACAGAAATGAGTGGGCAAGATCTTACAGGTGTTCAGGGATCTCACCATGTGTCATTTAGGTGTCACCATATGTCATTTAGGTGTCACCATATGTCATTTAGGTGTCACCATATGTCATTTAGGTGTCACCATATGTCATTTAGGTGTCACCATATGTCATTTAGGTGTCACCATATGTCATTTAGGTGTCACCATAAATTTAAATATGAATAATATTAATAGTATTACTATCTCACCTCAACATAATGCTCCTCCGGACAGAAGGAGTGGGCAAGATCTTACAGGTGTTCAGGGATCACCGTAGGTCATTTTAGGGTTCACCATCTGTCTTTAGGTGTCACCCTATGGAATTTAGGTGTCACCATATGTCATTTAGGTGTCACCATATGTCATTTAGGTGTCACCATATGTCATTTAGGTGTCACCATGTCATTTAGGTCATTATGTGTCTTTAAGGTGTCGACCATATGTCCTTTGGTGTCACCATTATGTCATTTAGCGTGTCACCAAAATTATGTCATTTAGGTGTCACCATATTGTCATTGTGGGTCATTTGGGCCTTAACTGTTTTTGGATAACCTTTCTTTGACATCCATATCGAAGTCCTTGTCTATTTGTGACTGTTTAAAATTTGATTATATCACCATTAAAATGTATTTTTTACCCTCATGACCATTCTGCTGATTTATGCTTTTTAGGCTTTGAAAGAGAATGAGCTGTAATGGTTTCCTGGTTGTGGCGACAGCTTAACAATGGCAGACTTCTTTTCTTGATGTTTTTATAACAATGGGAGTTGTGGGAGTTTTGTGAAATCTTTTGAAAGACCTTTCCTTCTGTCAAGGTATGTTTGAATTTTATAGAAGTTCTGAGGCAACAAGTATTGTTTCCAGTGGTACCCTAAAAAAACTCTAAAATCAATGCCACTATGCATTTTTCTTTTTTTATTTCTTGAAAAGGATTGACCTAGATCCATATCCATATCCATTTCCAGCCCGGGCTTAGATCACTCCACAGGAAGGAACCCCTCCCTAGAATGTTTCCACACCTTCCACAATCTCTAATCTTTGAGCCATATCCTTGTCCAATTGGACCATTGGTTTGTCAATAATTCTGTTCTTCCACCATCTGTTTTTGGACGTCCTGGCTTTCTGGTCCATTCTCTGGGGGGTCCACTCTATCACTCTGATGGTCCACCAGTTATCCCTTCAGTCTAGCACGTGACCTGCCCATCTATGTTTTGCACTCCTAATGCAGTTGATAATATCAGTAACACACCCTGAGCTGCCCAAGGCATGATTTTTGCTCCATCTTCCTCTGTGCACTGCAAGATCTCCGTCGTGGTGTTATTCAAGCCCACGTTTCACTGCCGTTTGTCATAAACAGGAAGAATGTATGTCATTTGAACACATTTCTCTTACTCCCATACTCTGTCTTTCTTATTTTTCCATGAGTTTTCCCCACTTTTTGCAAATGCTGCCCAAGCCTAGTCCCAATTCTCCTCTGATCTCGGCAGTAAGTCACCATCAGCATCACTGTCTTCCCAAGGTAGAATGAGCTGTTGACCTCTCAATGACTTCCCTGTCTACAGTTAGCTCGGCTTCCTGGTGTTGTCATTAAACATCACTTTGGTTTTCCCAACATGCATTGCTGATCCGACCTGTTTGCTGGTGCCTGTGATATCTTTAGCAATGCCTTTCCAATTCCTCTGGTGACTTGGCAATCAGGTAATATCGTCGGCAAAGATCAGGTGGAGAGCTTTTCACCATCACTGTTGAGTTCTCTTCCTTCCCAGTTGATCTCCTTTATGATGGCATTTTGACGGCATGATGTGAAGAGTTTGGGTGAAATGTTGTCTCCCTGTCTTGCTCCCCTCTCTAGCTTGATCTTGTCACTGTCCTTGTGGAGCTTTAGGGTGGAAGAGGCTCCACTGTAAAGGTCACGTAAGAGACTGATGTAGGCTGGGTCAACTCCTTGGTTTTCAAGTGCTGTGGAGAGTGGTTTGAATTCAACAGAGTCAAACGCCTTCTCATAGTCAGCAAAGGCAAAGCTGAGTGGGATCTTATACTCATTGGCTTTTTCTTGTAGCTGGCTAACATCATGTATGTGATCAGTGGTAGAAAATCCTGGTCTAAAACCAGCTTGGGCTCTTGGTTGGTGTTGTTCCAGAGTGTTCAGCATTCTTTTCAAGAATATGCCTCAAATCAGACCAAGTGATAAGTCAAAACAGCAGCAAACCATACTCAAATGTGAAATTATTAGTTTGTATCAATTTGGAACCTTTTTTGTGTTGCCTGCAAGGATTTGTAGGAGGTTCACACTAATCCAAATTCTTTATGTTCGTCCGTATGTGTGTCTTTCTGTCTGTGTGTATGTGTGTGGACATGAATGTTAGTTTCGGTTAACCATTTTCAAATTGCTTGTGCGTGAACTCATTAACTCCAACCAAACCCATGCTAGCAGGGGTCTGTAGTGAAAGAGTGTGCTTTCGGATAAAATTGTGAATTTTTGCACACAAGTAATTTAGGCATTGATAGTCCATAAAATTGATGGAAGCACTTGTCAGCCCCCCCCCCCTTAATGGCCCCCAGCTTGGGTTTCAAGGTTATACAGGGGTCAAGAATTTAAAATGCTCCGAATGTGTTAAAAAGCACACCATGGTTTTTGTCTGGTTACAAGGATTCCAAAAAGGTATAGTTTACAATATCTATGGCTTATAATTCTGGTGTTATGGGGTAAAAACATGAAAGGGGTGTGGCAAGTGCTTCCATCATTTTTTTTATTAGCAATGTATAAAGTACTTATGTACCAAAATTCACAATTTTATCCAGATTTGCACACTCACATAAGATCTGTGCAATAGAGTCCTCCACTATGCATATTATGGTAGGATTAAAGGTCACATACCTAGGACAAATGTCAGAGGTAAACTTAATGCAGAGTGAGGGAAAAGTGGATAGCAAAATTTTGTAATTGCCAGCCCAAACACTTGTGCCAATTGCAGCCAAAACTTAATCAGAGGAACCACCGGAATAAGGTTCAAAATGTGTTGTACTCCAATTGGAGTAAGAGGTCATGTGGGCCGATTAAAGGGACATTCTTTGAAAATGTATCAATCTGTTTTAGTGTCGCCTGAATTAGTGCATGGAAGCACATACTAATCCAGACTTGGGTGGTAGGAAGCAGGCAGGGCAGGTTCATATGAGGTGTACGCTGTTGGGGTGATAGTCCTGTGGACCGATTAAAGGGGCATTCTTTGAAAATCTATCAATTTGCTTTTCTGCCACAAATCAAATGCTAAAGCACTGACCCAAGGCCCAATGAGGTGTACACAGATTGGGGTCAAAAGTTATGTGGGCGGATTACAGGGGCATTATTTCTGTCATTGTGGCTACAGTTATATTTTGTAATTTGGGTCTCTCCTGTTAACTCAGTCAGAAGAACCACTGGCCCAAGGTTCATATGTGATGTGGTGTACACAGCTTGGAGTCAAAGATCATGTGGGACAATTAAAGGGGTATTTGAAAAGTTTGTTTTGCAGCCACAGATCAATTGTCATGATCATCAATCTTGGTCAGAATAACCACTGGCCCAAAGCCAGGGCAGTTTGCAATCTTAAGTAGATTTTGGGCATCGTATATGCCAATGTAGTACCCAATTGAATGAATTGTGGAAGGATTTTGCATCACTGCATATAATTAAAAACCTTAAAAGTTATTATTCTGACAGTTAATTCATTATTGGAGATTCCCCTCATACACACAAAAATATATTCCACACACCAACTCATCCACTGCTGACACACTTAGTCATCTGTTGCTATGGTATCAATATGTCGGGAAAAAATGTTATGGGCGGGGGGACTCTTGTTACCAGACCAACATGTTTTGCTATATTTTCTTCTTTTTTCAAGAACTAGTATGATTATGGGAAGATATTTCTTATTTATGTCCGGCCTTATCTTGGGACATTATAGCTGTAATCAAGCAGATTACGCTGACAACTGGGCACCAAAGTAGCAAGCACGCCAGGGTTTGCAGAGCCAGATCCCGCTGTTCTCCGACCCAGACTTGGGCAGGCGAGGTCTCCCCCCCCTGTCATTGGCTCATCTGGCCCCCGTCTTTAAGATGAACCAAGAGGAGAGCGGATAATTGATCTTTCACTGTCCTAACTAGAAGATTTGAACCTAGGACCGTTTCCTTCACAGGCAAAACCATTATTTAAAGGTGCAACGAGAAATTTCATTCACAAATCATTTGTCCTTAAAAAAAGATCAAAGGCCTGATTTTTGCCCTGAATGTAAAGCGTTTCATCAAAATATCCCCACCTAAAAGAATTAAGCGAAAAATGTTTCTTGGTACAAAATTGTGAAATTTCTAATTGTGTATAGGATCAAAATACTAAATTCAGCCTATGTTTTATATTGAAATATAAGCAAATCAAAATCACCCTTTTTCTCTCTTTTAGACTTTCCGTAGCCAATACACGGTAAGAAATCTACTGAGTGTTCTAATCTATATGAATTACTAAATATGACGTCAATTTTGGTGCATCAAAATCTCTCTTTGCACCTTTAACCACTGTGTCCCACTCATTCCATATTACTGTGGCCAAAGAAAGTACATTAATTTTTACAAAATGAATTAATTCAAGCCATTGAATATGGAAATGCATATATTTACAGAGGAGATGGGGCCTTATCAAGTAGACGGTCCATTTGACTGGGATGCATAGCCAACCCCAAACAACACTATGCAAATCTACCCTTGCCTTTTTTAATTTTACAGAAGTTCTACGACAACATAACTTCACTTCCACGAATCCAGGCGTATCTGAAAGGTCCTCAGAGATTTCCACAACCAGATGAAGAGTATGTAAAGGGAGTGAACATAGCATTATCTGGCAAAGTGTAACTATGGCTGGACTACGATTTTGAGAACCTATACATAACTGCTACCGTGAAGAGAATGGCCACATCCATTTTATGATTTGTATTGAATATTTTTTAACCGAAGACGTTTTCAATTTATAGTGCATAATCAAAATGACCAATAAAGTCAAACATGCAATTCTAAGCACTCCAACTTATATTCCGTCCCCAATCCTTTTAGCAAATTTTATTAGAAACAATTAACAGTGAGTTATAAGTGCTTTAAAGTCAGTGAGTATAAAACAGTGTAATGAACAGGCGGTGGCGGCCAAGCTTCATTCATTATAGCGATTCACCAAAAATGTCAAAAGAAATTACAGCAATACGGAGTGCAAACCACAAACCAATTTGGGTGCTTTGATGTGGGTCGGTCATTGGTGTTCCCATGACCTACATATGACCTCTTCCTCATTCGTTATTAATACAAAAAAAAAATCAGAAATAACCCTTCCAGTGGAGTTGATTCTTCAACTCCAACGGTTTTAAAATAAGAAAATATTCCTTGACAACATATAAAAAATACAGAATTTTTCGTCAAGATTTCGCTTTTTCGTGTTAAACCAATGGCGACGTCTGAAATGGGATTTCTTGGCCGCCCTCTTCTGGTAATGAATTTCAATTCTCAATTTGAGTTATGAATATAACTTATTGTTGCAGAAGATAGGAGAATACCTTTTTCCAGGTGTTGCAGGCATTGCGCTACTTAGATATATATATTTTACATTTTATAGATGGCACTATAAAAACATGCCCTTTTAACTAAATTTGCAACGGACATATGTTGGCAAAACTAATACTGTGCAGTACACATTGTCAAAGGTCACTGTCTCAGGAAGTAAAATATATATGTAACACATTCTGTAGGTGACTTGTAACTAATTGTCACAAAGATTACTCCATTTTTGGCAAAATGAAATCTTAGACTTTGTATCTAAATCTTCAGAAAAACGTGGGCTCTCCATTAAAAATGACCTAAAGTGAAACAGACATGGCCCGAGATCTTTAAGGCCCACCCCTCCAATGATTGAATTGGAATTTATTCTTCTTTTGCCGGGGGAAACCCCGTGCAAACACTGCTTTTCAGGAGTGAACCGGGGTCAAACATAATACATCAAAAATCCGTACAATACAAAAATATAACACACTTATCTAAAAGCAATACCCATTAAGAAATTAAGATTATTACAATTTTCATAGATTACTATAGATTACTTTTTAATCCAGTCCAGCTGGGATATTGCCCATAAAAACTTTAAAAATACACTTGATTTTAAATATTAAAAATTACACCCATGGAATATGCATAAGTGTATGAGGCAGTTAGCATAATCTTAATTTTAGTGCGTGCATACGTAATTTTTTTTTTTCTAGAAAACTGCAATTGGAGCTAAATTTGATTAAGTTCAAAATATGTAACCAAAGCACGCTCCCTTATTTGCTTTTTACATGTATTATGTAGCATACATAACTTTAAGGGAGGGTTATCCTGTTGCTTGTGGGAAAAAAAATCCACTGCAAAAGCCATATGTGGTCAAATCTCAGCTTTTAAAATCCGTCTCTCAGTTCCAATGTACGTCAAATGGTGTTTTGAGTTACGTTTGTTTCAAAAATTGGCCATTAAAGACACTATCAGTGATTCACTCGTAAGGGTCAAAATATTTTGAAATTTGCAGGAATAGCTTAAAAAATGAAGGATAAGTCAGTAGAATTCTCACAAGTTAGTATTTGCAACTGAAAAATTGACATAGAAGGAAGACAACCACAGTGTTCAAAGATATGAATCTCCATTCAATTACGCGTTGTAGTAAGTGTCCGTACGGACAGCACTTACCAAAAAAATCAGATTTTGTCCTTATTAGGTTGCTTTTAGTCTCATCACTTGTAGGACATATTAGGATACCTGTACGTGTTACAGACATGTCGATTTTTGATGATTTTTTCGATTTTCTAATTTAGGAAATCACTGATAGTGCCATTAACAGGCCAGGTATGGTTGCCATAGCAACAAGGGTGAAAATTAATACCGATTGTGAAACTTCAGGTTAAGTCCTATATGATTGTATTATGATATAAATATGATATGTATAGGTGCCATTTCAAGAAATGTGTGAAATTCTTGAATTTTCCAGAAATAACGGGATAACCCCCTTGAAATGATCTTGAAAGCAGCTGCCGTATGCCACATCATTTTCAAATGCCAAAAACTGAAATATATTGCTATACATGTGTATGGGTTTAAATTGTAATAAAACATCTGAATAAAATGTTCTGCTTTTGTTGATGGTGTGTTGTTTAGAGGTCCACCAAACGAGATCACATACTGATCTTCAAGGGATAAGCAGCAATACTGAGAGAGGTGAACAAAATGGAAATTTACTATATACTCGATTCATCTGATATGTGACCCCGTACCATTCTTGCGGAGCCGAAAAATCCAATGAGGCGCAGGGACTTCTGTTAATCATGTTATTGTGAGCAATGTTAATGCCTGAAATACCCTATTATAGTGCGTTTCCATACATGAATGAAATTGTATTTAGTGGCAGGTGAGTAAGTTAAATGTCCGGAGTGTCCTCCAAGATAATTAGTGAAGTAGATAAGTCATAATTTGCACCATCGTGCACTTCTGGACAAAAGCATGAAACTTGGCACAAACCTTCCTTTGGGTATGTAAAGCAAATTCAAAAGGGGTGCCCAAAAATTTGATCACAATAATGACGTCATAGGCCACGCCCCTTTTTATACATATTTCGTAGTAATGTTAAAATAATTTACTTTCACAATTACTTTGGGGTCATTAAAGGTCATACGATACCATTGGCCAGTTTTGTGGCTGATAACTGTACAAAAAAAAAAAAAAAAAAAACATTAAAGACACTATCAGTGATTCACTCGTAAGGGTCAAAATATTTTGAAATTTGCAGGAATAGCTTAAAAAATGAAGGATAAGTCAGTAGAATTCTCACAAGTTAGTATTTGCAACTGAAAAATTGACATAGAAGGAAGACAACCACAGTGTTCAAAGATATGAATCTCCATTCAATTACGTGTTGTAGTAAGGGTGTTGCAACAAGGGTGAAAATTAATACCGATTGTGAAACTTCAGGTTAAGTCCTATATGATTGTATTATGATATGAATATGATATGTATAGGTGCCATTTCAAGAAATGTGTGAAATTTCCAGAAATAACAGGATAACCCCCTTGAAATGATCTTGAAAGCAGCTGCCGTATGCCACATCATTTTCAAATGCCAAAAACTGAAATATATTGCTATACATGTGTATGGGTTTAAATTGTAATAAAACATCTGAATAAAATGTTCTGCTTTTGTTGATGGTGTGTTGTTTAGAGGTCCACCAAACGAGATCACATACTGATCTTCAAGGGATAAGCAGCAATAATGAGAGAGGTGAACAAAATGGAAATTTACTATATACGCGATTCATCTGATATGTGACCCCGTACCATTCTTGCGGAGCCGAAAAATCCAATGAGGCACAGGGACTTCTGTTAATCATGTTATTGTGAGCAATGTTAATGCCTGAAATACCCTATTATAGTGCGTTTCCATACATGAATGAAATTGTATTTAGTGGCAGGTGAGTAAGTTAAATGTCCGGAGTGTCCTCCAAGATAATTAGTGAAGTAGATAAGTCATAATTTGCACCATCGTGCACTTCTGGACAAAAGCATGAAACTTGGCACAAACCTTCCTTTGGGTATGTAAAGCAAATTCAAAAGGGGTGCCCAAAAATTTGATCACAATAATGACGTCATAGGCCACGCCCCTTTTTATACATATTTCGTAGTAATGTTAAAATAATTTACTTTTACAATTACTTTGGGGTCATTAAAGGTCATACGATACCATTGGCCAGTTTTGTGGCTGATAACTGTACTTAAGGTTTGGTGTGAAAGTGTCAAAATCAAATGTGATATCCCATTGGTCACTCGATCAAATGTGTTATGTTGAGAAAATTGTATTGAGAAGCACCACAACTACTTACTGCAATAATAATGTCCATAACCACTCCCCTTGTATTATTAGTATGATACATTAGTAATCGTAACTTGAGGTTTCATGTGTAAATTGGCATTTAAATTATACAATTAATATTCACTTGCGATTATTTTCAGGTTATTTATAGGCCAGTCAAATTAGGAAAACATAATGACTTATAACTAATTGCAACAATCTATTTTTCCAAAATTGTATTGGGAAAACCTTTTTTAAAGGAACAACATATCAAAAGTTTACCAAAATCAAAGTAGTAAAATATGTATGGTGGGAAACGTTTATACAGGGTCAAAATATTGAAATGGTCGAAATGTGCCGAAAAGTATGTTCTCCTTTCAGGATTAAAAATGTATTAGTTCCACCTAGTCTGAATATAATTTAACTTGTTCTGAGGCAAATAAGGTTGACAGGTCCACAATGGTGTAAATTTTAGATTTACCCGTTGGTTACAAAAACATGTTCAAATTGTTCGTCTACAGTACAGGACGCCCAAAATATATGTTTGTCACCATATATGATATTTGTTGTGCATAATAAAATGCAAATGTACACGGGCTATGTGATCACTATAACTCCTATTCTATAATTGAACTGTCAACAAGAATCTATATACAAGGTAGTTAGTTAATCTATGGATCACATAACAATTTGGACAATTTTACCCATGATGAACTTGAACTGTTAAGTTTCTATTGTATAAAACTTAGATCACAGACCTCTGTCGAACTTAACATTATTAATTCGAACAATTGCAATGTTTTACCCCCTATACAAATTTTAGAACCCTTATTCTGTCCATATTCCACATGTCGATTTTGGTTTTAAAATTTAGTATTATTGCTCACTTTTTGCAGTATATTATTACACCAAATATAAACCCCCAACGTATATATTGCGGTTGTTGTATTCTTTGTGAAAAGCCGTTGTTTTTTAGTTGAAGTCTCAATGCTAAACGTATAAATGCATGAAGTATTGCTTGCGGAGATTTATAACAATAGATCAATAGGGTGATTTCACGGGAGGTCAATAGGTTAACTTGGCCAGACCTGCCTCCAGAACAACCCAACCATGCAGAGAATACAAAGGAGTCACCTGCAGAAATAGCTGAAATGTTCAGGTGAACCAGGTGCATGTATTGTGTTCTCTACACGCTTGGGTGATCTGGAGGACAAACAAAAAGTCCATTCAACATAATTTAGCTCCGTGAAAGGGCCCTATACATGGTTAGTGTTTGTACCAAGTTGAATGTTACCGATTTTCAGCAAGTCCGGTCAGTGGGGACAAGGGAGCTTGGGAAATAGCTAAAAATGTCTTCATGGCACATGGCATTCCATCTTAAATTTGTTCCTTCAAAAGTTAAGTTAAAGGGAAACCTCAAGAAAGAGTGGATTCGTAGTTGCCCGAGTGAATTCGGAACTACGAATTCTCTCTTTCGAGAGGTTTCCCTGACTTAAACCATTGCTCCCCCGGGCATTGCTCACAATGTAAAATCAATGTCCGTAACAAATCCATCAACATACCTGTGAATTCGTAACTTTTGCATATTTACTCATCCATTGAGAGTCTGAAAGAGTTGAAAGCTGTTAATTGGCATGATAAGATTAATTATCGATCTCTTTTTCGACTCCACACATGAGTACATGTAGGGATGCAGTATTAAATACTCTAGTCTTTGCTACATGCACAAGTGTATGTCTTGATGTCTCAGGTACCCATTCAGTGAACAAGGTAAAGCGTAGTTTCGAAAGCTCTTGCGAGGAGGAATGGATTTTTTGAGAATTAGGAAACGTGTATCCACCATCAGATATCAGCCAACTGCAGAATCACACACTTGGGGATTACTATTGACCGACAGACGAATGTCTTTATACCCGAGTTTATACGGGTTAAGATGGATTAAATGGATCAATTCCACTGGGATATGCACTTGGATTACAACCATAGTTTCGGATGCACTTGCCAGGGAGGAATGGATTTGAGATTAATACCTGGGAATATATTAAGGCAACGATATTTATTCATATAACGCAGATATCAAGCTAACTGCAGAATCATACACTTTGGAAACATATTTAACGACCGACTCATGAGTTTATACAGGACAATATTTAATTTTGAAATATACTATTCCCGCCGGAGTATGCCAAGGATTACAACATTGGTACAACTTGTCCAGATTTGCAGTCTAGAAGGTGCGTGAAATTGTTTCATTTTAGACCAATATTGTCCGAGGAGGGTACTCAACATATATGACCATACGGGGACGTGCCGCAAATATGGGTCTCATTTTCAACCTTCTGGTATGAAAGACCCCTTTTTCATGCCACTTTTAGTATAGTAATAGGTCCCTTTTTTAAAATGTTATAAAATTTGTTGGAAAATGAGTCAAATTTCCAAAATCTGAAGCCAAACTTTGCTAATATCATTTTCAGGAAAAATGGCATATTTGTGTTAAATTTGGCCTAAAATTTACATCTCTAGTATAGCTATAGCTTTTCCAGTCAAAATTAGTATAGATTGTGTCATATTTGCCGACTCTCGGAGGCACGTCCCTACCCAAAGCAAATTCGATTTATGGCATTGCATTTTGATGTTTTTTCAGGGTCTTATCGACAGTTTAAAAAATGAGCCAAAAGGCAAATAACGATAAAAAAAATCCAGGTAGCACATGACTTTTGACTAAAAAATAAAACGACGCTGAGGGTTTCGGGCAAAAGAAGCTAAGATAAACCTTTTTTGTTGGCCATATCTATTACAAGATGAAATGTTCAATATAGTGGCTTTGTTCGTGTACTTCGTCAGAATAGTCGATATGGGTAATTTTACCTCAAGCAACCCTATATTTTGTAAACCCATCTGCATCCCATAAAACTTGTGAAGAACCCTATAGACACGTGTTAAATATAGATGCCCGTCCCCGCCCAATTTGTTTTGACATCACACTAATCGTAATCATATGGATAATACAAAATGATTGAAAAAATATTAATCACTCGACAACAATCCGAGGCCATGTAAAACTGCATTACAATTCTAAACGATTTCTTTAACACGAGGCCTAAACAATAACCAAACTTTACATGATACCTTTAAAGTGAAAACAAGAATTTTAAGAAATTAGAAGTCGCTAAATTCCATCTGAAGTAAATGAAATTCAAGCATAGGCTTTAAAATGTTAATCATTATACAGCAGAAAATTTTAAAGATTGAAATAATTTAGAAACAAACAAAATCTAAAAAAAATTATATATTTCAAGGCCCAAAATAAAACCAAAAGGTATGTTATATTTTGAAAAATATCTACTAAAGATTCCAGGCGTGAAATAAGTTGAAGTAAATTATGAAATACATGAAATAGATCAACCATAGATTATAAGACCAAAATAGGTGAAATTTTAAAAATCAAACATGTTAACACTGGAGTGCATATAGTTTAAAAAAAAACATGTGTACAAAAATAATAAAAGTACAACAAAAACTTCAGAACAACAAAAATAACTCTCTGTATCCCAAGTCGTTATTTTCACATGATTTCTGTTTATTTATTTTGTAGACCCATTTTATATTCGCGTTCACCCGTAAATACCACAACATGGTGAATCTATTTACTAAATCATGAGATCATTTTCTACGAATCTTCTGTTAATCATGTTAATGTGTGGGTTAAATTCCCCGCAGTTTCGTAGATACGAATCCACACTTAACTGTAGATTCGTAGATACGAATCTACACTAAGACACGGTAACAGAAGATTCGTAGAAATTAGACCACGGTTTTAGTAAATAGAGTGACGCCACTGCAATGGTTTAATAGCTTTGAGTTGCAAGATCAAAACATATTCATACAGATGGAGTTTTAGGGTAAAGTTAATTCAATCAAAATAAAAAATATATATAATTATATCAAGTAAAAATATATAATAATAATAATACAAAAAGACGTACACAAGATGATGGTCAAGCAGTAGAAAAGTCAATCCATTGGACGTTCCTGTCCAAAAAAGCTTGACATTATTCAAAATTATCTGGCAATTTGCATTAATGAAACTGACGTTGGGTAAAAATGAGGATGGTGTCAGGAGTTTTATAAGATACCCAGATATTGGGTAGGGTTTCTGGAAGGGACTTTGTAACAATTGAGGCCAAATACCATTTGACCTGACACTTTATCAAAACTGCTACAGAAGCACTAGCACCCTGGTTCTTTGCCAGGAACCATATGGATTTCAATATCACGCATTGAAATTGTTTCCTGAAAATGGGATTTTGAGACATTCTGGGTTATCAAAAAAGACTATGATAGTTCTCCCGCATGTCCATCAAAATGCTCCAGCTCTTTGTGGCTCTGGTTGGACTGCCAGCTACTTCTCAGGATGTTGACAACTCCTGAAAGCTTTTGTAGACCTTGCTACCTGAAATATCCAAGGTAAGTAGAGAACTGCTGAAGTATGGCGGCAGGAAATTACCTCTATTGCTTAGTGAACTGCAGGTGGCTCGCCACTCGCCACAGGATTTTTTACTCAATCTGGACTTTGTGTTGCCTTGTCATGGAAAAATGAATCCAGGGACTGGGGACCCAGAACTTATAATTATTCAGGTTTTTGAATTTTGAACAATTGTTTTTGAAGTAGACTGACAGAAGTATTAGACCTGAAAATTTCAATTCCAATCGCATTCTTAGTTTGCATGATAAGTCATAAAAACACCCCCCCCCCCTTGCGGACATACACACAAAAGTGTACTTTTTGAGTTACTCATGTTTTCGTATCAGTCCCTTTTGCAAAACTTCATCAGTTTCCTTAACAGATCTGTACACATCAGGCCGATTAAGCTGAAGAAAAAAACACACCAAAGATAAAAATCAAAGCTGTCATCTTTAGGGTTAAATTTCCCAATGATAGCCGTTGTGGACGTACGTTGCAGAAATATTTCAATTTGTACATCTTCAACGACGAAATGTCGTCATTTCTTAATAATGAACACGGATTCTTAAAAAGACAAAAGTTTCAAATCAAAGAATGTATTACCAACTTTCGAATTTGCAATCTCTGTTTTAGATAACATCAAAAAGTAGTACGATCGAGGTGCTTGATAGTGCAATTTTGGGATTGTACGGCCGCAGCATGTCACTTTTTTTTGTAATATCCAACAAAATCTAATTGTGAAATTTAATAGGCCTATTTGTTCATGAAACTACATAGTATTTACCTTTGATATGAAACAAAAATCAAGTTATTTGGATGATTTTTATTTTTTTACAATGTAGAAATTTGTTTGACATAATTACGGAACTGCCCTTTATTGTATTCATGCCATGTGGTGGAATTTGATACCAAATTTGTTGAAATTGATATCAAATGACCTCCAAAGACCTTTAATGACCTAAAATGGCCCCAAATGCTAAGATACCGTACTAAAAGTATCTTTAAGACAGTTTTTGTGTTCCAGGCTTTAATTTGATACCACACACGATAGGTTTCTCAGGAATTTTTCATTTTGACATAATTAAGCAATATGCAAAAAAGAGGCGGGGCATATGACATCATTAATTAGGTCCGATTTTTGGGCACCCCTTCTAAGTTTGCTTTATACACCCCAAGAAATGTCTGTTCCAAGTTTCATGCTTTTGTCCAGAAGTGCACGATTTTTATGGTTATCTACTACACTAAATCCGGTGTGGCACGTGCATTTGAATTCTTTCATTTTCCCGGGTAGAGCCCCTCTCCGACTTATTGGAATAGGTCCAAAACTCTAGGGGGACGAACGTATCACGCGAATCGACTATAATAATAAAAATAAAATGCATTTATATGGAGCTCTACAGGGAACACAGCCCCTTAAAACAAATACGAAATTAATATACAATATAATAAGGAAAACAAATCCAAAGTTAACAAATTTTTAAACATCAGGAAATAAGTATGTTTTCAGGAGCCATTTAAAGACACTGGTAGAAGGTGCCTCTCTAATTTTAACAGGAAGCTTGTTCCACAGCCTAGGACCAATTACGTTAAATGACCAGTCTCCAAATCTACGCTTGGTAAGAGTGATAACAGGCAGTTTAAAGTGATTTATTGATATGATTCTATCGGCACATATATAATGAAATATTCCCAAATAAAACGTACCAGATGTTTTCATGGCAATTGGAGTATTCCTTGCGAAAAAAAAATCCAGATTTTTTTCCGACAAATGTACACAACTGTACAGCAATTATGGAAGCTACCATGTTTATTCCCTGTGGTATATTTACAACGCCGCATGCAATACCGAAACAGAAGCCAACGAAAATATATCACGTGACTTCAGCAAGTTTGCCACAAGCCTCATCCTTGTGAACTTCGTTGAGCACACAAAGGATAGGAGCGAAGTTCGTTTAGAAATTGTTATTGCAAAAAAAAAATCCTACACTTTTTAAAACCTCAGTGATTTTAGAAACATGTAAAGAGGGGTATTTTAGATATCATTTTGTGATTAACAAAGGTTTTAGTTGGCCTAAACACTAACAATCCATGAAAACGTGGACATTTTAAATGGGGTTGCGTAATATTTGTAGTTTATCGCAGTCGCACTGTAACCACTGATCTCTATACAATGGATTGACTACACAACAGTAATTGTATATTAGCTGAATGGAGCAACGGGCGGACATCTTGGTCTACCGAACACAATAGCATTCCAGAGACACCTGTTTAACAGAAGTTGTCTCCCGGGTGCACGTTTTAGAGACATGCCATCCCATACGCGCAAATACAATGAGCTCACTGAATTGGCTTGATTCTGTAGTCTGTTATGTAGCTTATCCACATTTAAATGGGATTGGGAACAAATTTTGTATATAAATGACCGGCTCTTAACCACCTGCTTGGGCTCTTTTTGGCTGACCAATATGGCCGTCAGTGCCTCAATTACGAAGCCCAGGTTTCCAATCCTTTGTATAGAGATCAGTGTTCGAAACCCACTAATGCGCGGTTCAGCAATCTACGTACTTTTCAATGTACCGAGTACCGATTCTTTGTATGATGAAGAGTTTCCTAATTTTATTTTAAAAACTATATTTCTCAAGAATCCGAGGCTCATTTTATAAAAATGAAGCACATATGTATGCCATTTTTGATAAATTTATATATTTTAAAGGAAAACTTTAAATTAAAGCTGTGTTTTTAATTTCAATGTTAAAAGTAAACGCGATAGTCTTTCATACAGGCCAGAACTTGACTAACCACCGATCATCTTCCAATTGGTGTAAAAGACTAAACATGGCTTGTGGCAAAACGATAGCGTAAAAAATAAACATGGCGGCTTCGTAAAAATCGTCTACTGCTTCGAAAGTTAAGCATGAAAAGGGTGTTTTCTTTGCAAGGAATACTCCAATTACCATGAAAACCATCTGGTACGTCATATTTAGGGGTATTTCATTATATACATGTATGTGCCGGTAGATTCAT
>JAMKCH010030252.1:0-23653 GCA_023653785.1 Ophioderma brevispina
TAGAGATTGAGCAGATACTCCTCAAGCATGTCCAAGACTCCCAGCAGAATCAGATTAAACTGAGGACGACTGGGACTAATATACTAAGATGGATATGAAGCCACGTATTCACTCTGTGTTAAATATTTACGTTCATGTGTCCTCTCGGCTGTGTTATCATCACTTTAGCTCATACTACACCTTTTAAGCTGTTAGTTTTCATAATTAGTATAACACTTAATTGCTTACCTATTCCTCATTCTGTTTTAACCCATTTGTTTCTCTATGGGAATTTCAATCAACCACATGATTTCTAGAAATTGAAGCTATAAGTAGCATGGTCTTTGCACTTAAACTGATCCCATTATATTTCGTCAGCACATAGACCTCCCTTTTCCTTGCGGTACAAACAATTGGAGATACCACAGTACATGTACCAGAAGATGAGCTATGGTACATTTACATTGAGTAACCCATACCATTTGCAACGATCCCCGTAAATGCATGTGTCAGCATTTCTCGGGCAAAATTCAGGGAACTTTAGGTGAAAGTGTCCAGTTCCATTCGGGAACGTGTCCCGAGTTCATGTTAACAAAAAAAAAAATGGCTGGCGGTCGCCTGTCGCCGACACAGTGCCTAGAATTACAATACAAAGTACCTTTTTCACTGAAGTATCTTACAAAAATTAGAAGATCTCAAAGGAACAAAAACAATCGAGGCACTGGTGTTGAATTTCACGACAAAACGTGATATTTGCGATCGTAACTGTGCCCTACTTGTCACCTGTTCGGACGATTACACACGATCGGGCAAACGCAGCAGATAGGGTAATTTTCTCTGTATTTTTCTGTCGCTCGTAATCGTATTTTTTTTAGTTCACTTTGAGCTGGTAACACATTTCCCGGAATGGAATGGGCACATTACGAGAATGCATATGGGGTTTAATTGGTTTCTTACGACCATGGTCGAGTTACGGTGTTATCATTCAAGCAATACAGCAACATTTTTTGAAGAGCGCCCCCCCAATTTAAAAAAACAAAAAAATTAAAAAGTTTTGCACAGTTATGTTGATAATTGTCTAGGAAACTCTGGCTGCGCCACGAGAAATGTCTAAAAATTCTTATTTATAATAACTAAGCGATTTTGTAAGAATAATGGGATCCCAGATTGTACTTGAACGGGCAGATCGGAAATGCGCTAGGTTATGTCCGTCATGATGAATAGTTCCACAATCAAGAAATTAACCTATAACTTGACTTGCCCCTGAACCATAAGTACAACTAACTTGATGAGCGTAGATACGTACATGACGCTATATCTCGGCTAGTCCATATTGGAAGGCAGTTTCCATCCAGCAGCCGTTGAATTATTATCTAATCTCCGATATTAATTATTCTAATTTAACAAATTCCTTCGTTTTCTACACATAACCTTTTTTTCGAGCTTGACCATTCACAGATATACTTTACTAGCCAGTTACCAATGCACCCGGTAAAAATCTATTTTTTGGAAAAATGGGGCGCTCTTCAAAAAATGTGTTATTAATTGCTTTAAGAACAACTCCAACCGTTGAACTTTGCCCTTCGTACCAGCTGGTGACTATTTTTATGCCTCATAGTACAGAAGAGTTTTTGGTTTAATTTGTTTCCTATTGAACTACTACTGGGTGAATAATAACATTCAAATATTTAAAAAATACTGGACGTACACTTGAAATAATACTGTCTTTCGTTATGCGAAAAAAATTGTATCAGGAAACTTATTACACTAGGCGAGGAGGGCGAGTTAACCACTGTTTTCAGGTATACATATGCTTTCAATTTATCGAATATGATACAAACTATAATCAATACAGTGAAAGGAAATGATTGATGATTGATAGATTTTTGCTTTTAACATGGCATTGAAAAATATACAAAATACACTCACCACAAAATAATGTTTGTTATTTTTCTACAAATGATAAATATATGTTGAAGACATAGACGGGGAAAATTATATTTTTACCCCTAAATCCAACAAAAGTTTTGTTTGTATTTCATATCAGAAATAACATAGAATAACATAGTAAAAATCTAAGAAATTCTCTTCTATGGAAAGTGTAGAAAAACGAGGGGAGTTAAACGTGTCTAAATTGTGTTAAAATATACCATTGTATTCAACTATTGCTAAATGCAGGGTGCACAATAAGTTGGTAGAGAGTTTGCTTGGAGCCATGTTCAGTGGCTTGTAGACATTGGTGAACATGAACACCTGCATTTGGGGGGTCGTGGCCCCATTCCCAGGGCGGAGTCTGTCAGGAGAGTTTCAATTTTGTTTCCATTGGGCTTAGTTACTAGCAAGGTGGCAATCCCGTGGTAGCGCTCTTGGTGTGTCATCTAAGGTGGCCGCAGATGTTCATGCGGGTGTCTCTTTGAGGAGAATTGCAGTGACTTTAGGCGTATGTGTGAGGTGTTAGATGATGTTTATCTTTGGCCCCTATGAGACCTTTCCACGTTTAGTTGAGCACTGAGATGCCATCTGAGTTGACATCCGGGTGACGAAGCAGCCAGACGTTGTACCTGTCTATGGCTGCATCATATTGAGAACCACCGTGTTCGGAACACTATAATCAGCGACGGGCCAATCCAAATATCATGCTTAGTTTTTTGAGTTTTACCTGCCAGTTCACTACAAACTAAGCACACTTTGATTTTTAGGTATTTTTATGATAATACACAAATTCAGAGGTGTTGCTAATTAAATTTTTTATTAGTTAAATATAATTTGTCCAAGATGGCGGCCAAAAATGGCTGCCGTTTTGGCTTAACGACGTATTTTGAGGGTAATGTCCAATGTGAGCCTCGGCGGAGGAAAAAGAAAAAGACCCCCCAAAAAAGGCTCCCCCCCCCCCCACAATCACCTTGTTCTTGGTGTCATTTTGAAGATATTTAATATCTTACATGATGAATACCAACTTTTGTGGGTTTTCATCAATTGTTATCCTACCACCGTTTTTGGGGCCAAAAAAAGTCCATTTTTTGCATTTTTTTTCAAAAGATGTGCGGACTGATACTTTCTCCCCCATATATCAACATTGTTCTTCAAACTTCTCTTGGATCAAGACTTCTCATAGTTGCCCTCATATAAGATGCATTTTGTGTGAAAAGCACATGATCATAGCAAGTTTAACTTGAAAGTTATAATGTCTAAGAAAAAGGGGTTCTTAATCACAAACACCATTTTTGTACATTTCTAAAAACGAGAACAAAGTGTGTCATACCATATAAATGCTATATGACAGTTTTTGGTCACCAGCATGTTTGATTTCAGTTGCTGCAATGGACTTACTGATTCTTTTTTTTTTGTGGGAACTCTAATCCAAGATGGCGGCCAAAAATGGCCGCTGCCGTTGCCACAAATTTTTAAAGATAATATTTGAGGAAAACCTCCAATAAATCTGTGATTATGTCATTTAAAGCAAATCAAATTTTCTACTTGATGTTTTCATTTAAACAAACCTAATTTTACATAGCCCTTAAATAGAACCTCTACTTAAGGCGTGGTTACTTAATGCGTGTATCATAGTGTTCAACCGCTGCAAGTTGTCCCCTTTCAAATATGCCATTTGCCCAGACAAAGTGTGATTAAAACTAATTTGAAGTTGGTTACATTGTTGCCCATACTAATGAAATATAACATGATGAAAGCAGAGTCATTTTGTCCTTTGTCTCAGCTCTCTATTGTTCTTTCCCCAACTATATGCAAAGAATACAGCCTACAGCATACTAATCTGTATAATAGACAGGTGCTGCACTGATTTGAGGTGCTGCAAATCCTTGTACATTTCATTCCGTTTTTCTTGCACAACATTAGTTGGAAGTGCCCAATCGGCATTGAATGCCACATGTTATCCTCATAAACACAAGGGACTCCCATCTTGGAAGTGACAGTGACACGTATGGGAAGGCGGTTAAAGGACACCTTTTTCCGAATCGTTGTCCACCAACGAAAACTTTTGAAAATTTCACCCCAAGAACCCAATATTTTTTGTAATTATACCATGTCCCAAAGACCCTATTTTTTTGGGGGGGGGGGGATTTTGAAAAATTTCACCCAAAGACATTTTTAAATAAACCAAAAAACAAATTTTGCCCCAAAATTCTCACCAAAGGACCCCATTTTTGAAAGTTTTGCAAACATCGTTCACTCTCGAATTTAAGCAATTTGTCTGTCTGTCGCCCAAATACCCCTATTTTTGTCAGCCCTGTCACCGTTTGCCCCTGGGTTTGGAAGCGCGAGCCTTACACCCATATCAATTTCATATGTGAGTGCCCCCCCCGGTTCCAAAACAAACAGATGCTGCTGGCCAGTACATCAGCCAATCAATTTGAGTCACTTGGAGCTGTTACAATCCATCCATGGCCGTGTAGAGATGGAAAGTGTCCTTTTGTACTTGAGTGATACAGTGCCTATTATGAATGTTACTCTTGGTAGTTGGCACTCAGTATTTTTTTTTTTTTACGGTAATGCCCCCTGGCATGAAGAAGTTTGACAGGATAAATCCGTCCATAACTAAACATGGTGGACCGAAGTTCCATTGACCGTAAGTAGAGGAGATGTTACTTCTTGGACCCTGCATAAATAGACATACGAAGGCTTCAGAGAATGTGGTATCATTCTCTAGTAGCTACAATGCCAATACCTTTCTCTCTGCCCTTGAAAGCAATACAGCCTGTAAGTCTCCAAGTCTCAAAGTTTTGTTCCATAGCTGTGACATTGATGTAACATGTTCTAGATGCATTTCCGGTCAGAAATAGACATTTTCTTGAAATCCATACCAGTCTTCAAGCAGCTGATGTACCCAGGAGCTAGCGCACATTTGTAACACATCTCAAGTACAAAAGGTTTGAGTGATTAAATATGTTGACAGACTGACAGATACCCATGAAACGTGATTCTAAGTGCCGCAAGTGGTGCCTATAGGAGAGGGGGCCAAAACAAAGTTTGTACAGGGGTTCAAATTGTAAATTGATCCAATCATGTTGAAAAGCACACCATGTTATGGTCTAACCATAAGGATTCAGAAAAGGTATAGTTTGTAATATGTACAGCCTAAGTTTCAGAGTTATAGGCTAAAAACATCAAAAATCAATAAAAAGGGTCAATTTCAGTTGTACAGGGGTCAAATTTTAAAATTGCTCCGATTGGATAAAAAAATGGTGCAAATATTGGTGGAGTTCATAGGTAAAAATACGGAATAGTTTGAGTGTCTCAAATGCTTCTTAAGAAAGTAGGGCGGGTAACAAGATCAAGCCCATTGAATGCAATGGACGTTGACCTTCTGTGTCCCCTACGTCGGTAACTACGATTTAAGCAGTCATAACTATTCCTTATTTTAATCATAAGAACTCCACCAATAATTTGCACCATTTTTTATCCAATCGGACAAATTTTAAAATTTGACCCCTGTACAACTGAAATTGACCCTTATTATTGATTTTTTTGCTGTGTTTAGCCTATACTTCTTAAACTTTAGGCTGTAACATATTACAAACTATACCTTTTCTGAATCCTTATGGTTAAGACACATAACATGGTGTGCTTTTCAACATGATGGATCAATTTACAACTTTTGACCCCTGTACAAACTTTGTTTTGGCCCCCTCTCCTTAAGGCACCACTTGTGGCACTTAGAATCACGTTTCAGGGGTTTCTGTCAGTCTGTCAACTTATTTTATCACTCAAACCTTTGTACTTGAGATGTGTTACAAATGTGTGCTAGCTCCAGGGCTAATGCCAATACCATGGCATCGGTATCCGGGACGCGATTTTATTATAGTTAATTTGGGAAATTAAACGAAGTGAGCATAGTGTGCATTGCAGGATTAGTCTTCACCCAAATTATAGCATAAAGCTGAATTTCTGGTGTCAAATTCAGACGAATGGGGATCCCAAAGTTGCAAATAAGACACGTCACACATCCACTTATAATCCTAGCATATTGAGTCCTTTCCACTATTCAATTAAAGGCTTGACATCAGATTTCACAAAGGAAGGCGCCTCAATTTTCAAACAAATCGTGTTCTTGGCTATACATTAATGCTGGTCCTTATATGACATATTCTTAGTTCACGATGAAGTCTTTCATATAGAAAATCACAAATTTGTTATAAAATTCCGTATCGCAACTTTGGAATGAGCATTTAGGTGACTGTTTTTATTTCCACTTGACATTTTCAATTAATTAGACAAAAAAACAATATTTCAAAATCTTGAGTCAGCCTTTTAACGAAATTTGCTAAGGACTGAACCATCCATCTCTTAGGGACCGTCTAGGCTACTTTATCAACTTGTGGTTGGGGCTAGCAATCTGACTTTGTTTTATTGATATTCTAGGGTATGTAGCACAAACCCAATGCACACTGTTGCTGATGCATGGAGGAACTTGCTTCATTATGATTTTTAATTTGTCTCCGCCAAATCACCAAATATTATATTATTAACAAATTTCACAGTCTAAATAATGGCCAAAGCATCCAAAATAACAACTTAAAGAGTTGTTGGGCTTGGTGTTTCCTCTGGTGTTTGACCAACTTCTCGGCAAGAGTTCCATATGTACCCCCTTAAAGTTTACACTGTAACAATTATTTTTTATTTTTGGCCTTAGGGTTAGGGTATTTGTTAGTGTAAGGCCATAAATAAAAGATTTGGTTTCCTTTACAATTTTAAAGGGGGGTACATATTGAACGCTTTCCCACCTTCTCCAACTCATGCATAAGCACGGACTTTGATGTTTGCAGGACCCATCTGTTCTAGTGAATAGGCAGTGGGCGAGTGGATACTCAACAACTTAATCGATGTTAAACCATCGCATTGTAAATGCACACCCTCTTAATTGAGCACTTCTTTTGCATGGTCATTGAAGCGATGTTGCGTCGTGGCAAGTTTTGGCATTATCGTAACAAGCAGTCTGAGCTTTGCCATGTCCTGCTAGTCGCTGCACGATCGGGGGTACCTGGTTTCAGCATTATCTGTTAATTCTTCATGTTATCATGTTCATTTGCAGACATGCAGTCCTGTGTGACAAATTGGGTGAGCGACATTTTTCCTTTCCTTGCCATATGAATTAAACATGTCTTTGCCAACTTCTTCCGCGGTCTGCTTACCAGAGCAAATATTATGAACCAAGGCCCTCAAGGCATCACAACAGAATGCATTGTGATACCCTACAATATCAATAAAAAAAAAATGCTGATTGAATCCAGAATGGAATCAGTCGAAGGCAGCTCCGCCAATTGCAGCCCCAAACACTGATTTTAAAAAAACAAACAAGCAGCTTAAGAAATCCCTAAGACACAGAAAGTTCAAGGAGTACTTGACAAGTATGTTAGGATTATAGATAGACGTGATCTATTTGCAAAATCGGGATCCACATGCATGAATTACAAGCAGAAAACAGGGTAGGTATGTGAAATGTCGAGAAATTCCAGAGTTAACGGATAAGTTGGAGGAAACCTGATCAAGAATATTCTTGCATGCCCACTTGCTTCACTTTAAGTAAACCAGCTAGAAGAGGTTGTTGTAAATTTTCTCCGGATACGATGTCATGGGATTAGCATAGTGATTGTAGACTGGGATGGAATTTCAATTAAATGTCATTTCTGACTCAAACTGCATCTAGGGCCACATTGTGGTCCAAGTGGATTATATAACGACCGCCTCATGATTTTTTTTTTTTTTTTTCCCAAAGGTCCTAGGTCGAGTCCCGCTTGAGGCTTACATGGGCAAGGCCACTACCTCGCTGGCCTCTCTCCACCCAGGGTGCTAAAACGGGGGCTGTGAGGAATGTGGCCATTGAGCGCCGCCAAAAGTTATGAGTATGACTGGGGCATTTGTAAGGCAGCTGACATATTCTAGTGCAGCGGAATAAATGTAAGCGCTTTGATACATTGGGAAGGCGCTATATAAATGGCGACATTTATTATCTAGACCACGTTACATCAATGTCACAGCCATTTGAACAAACGTTCAGAATCAGTATGTGTGTGATGGGCTTATAGGAGCTAATCCACTGACAAGCAGTGACCAATAGTCTGTTTCGAGGGCAGTCCGAGGGAAAGTTAGGATATTGTGGCTACTAAAGATGATACCACATTCTTTGAAGACTTCCATCTCCACGGGCAGGATATGAATTGTAACAGCTCCCAAGTGAAATTCAAATTGATTGGATGGACATTACTATCAGCCACCATCTGTCTGCGTTTTGGGATGATATGTTTGTTTGGGGATGAATGTTGTTTGAGGGAGGGACAGGGTCGTTTGGTATAAAATGCCGATTGCACTACCAAGGGGGTTTTGCAAGAAAATGGACGGCAATGTACAAGGATTTGCAATTGTCCAAAGGAGGTGCAAGATCGCCTATCAATGAGTATTTATATCTAAGGATGACAGATAATTCAAAAGGTTCAAGAAACTTCACAGATGTTAAGAGTCAGGCAACAGATGATATGATAAGTATTATTAAGTATCCTTCGCATCATACTTGGGAAGAACCATCAGATAAAGGACAAATGAATCTGCTTTCATCATGTATGTTTGTCTAAGTATGGGCAATATTGTAAGCCAACTCCAAAATATAGTTTTATCACACTTTGAAAATTGGATATTTGAAAATGAGCAACTTGTAGCAGTTAAGCATGCTACAAGCAAGTTGTGAAGTAGATATTCTATTTAAGAGCTATGTAAAATAGGTAAGTTTAAGTGAAAACAGCATCATTTGGGGTTCCTGGGTGCCAGTATGGAATGATATGGATGTACTTATTGATCAGTACAAAACCTCTTAAAAATTTATATGAGCACATTGTCCAGTATATGAGTACAGGTACTTGATTCATTTAAGCCTTACATGTGTATATAGATGGCTTAAAAACTGTGTTTTTTGATTGTGACACAACTTTTTACATAATAGTTGTAGGAGCTGCCTTTTCCAGTGTAATGCTATGGCAGTCGCCAGCCGTTAAGGCATGGGTGCACCATAAGTTGGCAGAGAGTCTTGGAGCCCGATGGTTAGGTGGCTGGAGAAATTGGTGACCATGAACCCTGCCAATTTGGGTCGTTGCCCATTTCCCAGGGCGGAGGTCTGCAGGATAGGTTGCAATGTGTTTCCATTGGGCTGAGTTACTAGCAAAATGGTGGCAAATACCCGGTGTGGTAGCGCTCTCGGTGTGCTGCAGTAACGGTGATACCGCAGATGTTCAGTAGCGTGTGTCTCTTGGAAGGGACCATTGCCGTGCCTTTATGGCGGATGTTTAGGTGTTCGATGATGTTATCTTGTGCCCTAGTGATGAGACATTCAACGGTTTAGTCTGGGCAGCAATCGAGATGCCCATCTGCAGTGACATTCCTGGTGATGAAGCAGCCAGCCTTGTAACTTGTTATGGCTGCCATATATTGAGAACCCACGTGTTCGGACACGATAATAAGCGACCAACAAAGAAGGCCAAATCAAAATCATGCTTAGTTTTGACCGTTACCTCGACAGATCACTACCAAACAATGACACTTTGATTTTTAGGAGTTTTTATGATTAAACAAATAATGAAGAGTGCCTCCCCTGTGCTAATTAAAATTGTTGAGATCACCTCGAAACCCAATGATGCGGCCCCAAAATGGCTTGCCGTTTGGCTAACGAAAGTAAATTTTGCAGGGGTAATTGTCCTATGTGAGACTCCAATCCCTCTGTTCATGGTGTCATTTGAAGATAATTTAATTATCTACATTATGATACCACTGTTCGTGGGTTTTCATTGATTATTACACCAACCGTTTTGGGGCAAAAAAGGCATATTTTTGCCAATTGTTTTTCAAAAGATGTGATGCGGGACTGAATAAGTTCTCACCTATTAAAATTGTTCTTCAATCAGCGGGCATCAAGAACTTCTCCAAGAATTTGCCTCATATAAGATGCATTTTGTGTGAAAAGCACAGGATCATAGCAAGTTTAACTTGAAAGTTATAGTGTCTAGATACATTAAATGGGGGTATTAATCACAAAAACACACCATTTTTGTTACATTCCTAAAAACACTGAACCAAAGTGTGTCAGTACAAATATACAAATGCTATTATGACATGTTTTTTGCGTCACAGGGCATGGTTGATTTCAGTTGCGGCCCAATGGCCTTAATGATTCTTTTTTTTGTGTGGTAACCTCTAAATCAAAGATGGCGGCAAAATGGTGCCGCTGCTTGGCCACAAATTTTCTTTAAAGCTAAATATTGAGGAAAACCTCCCAAAACATACTCATGTGATTATGTCATGTTAAGCAAATCAAATTTTTATTGATGTTTTCACTTTAAAACCCTTATATATTTTACATAGCCCTTAAATAGAACCTCTACTCAAGAGGTACTTACCACTGCGTGTAGCATAGGTTTAACGTCTGCAAGTTGTCCATTTCAACCCATTGCCAATTTGCCAGAAAGTGTGTATAAAACCTACTATTTTGAAGGGGAATTGCCTGCCCATACTTATGCAATATACAAATGATGAAAGCCGAGTACATTTTGTCTTTGTCTCAGCTGCTTCTATTGTTCTTCCCAACTATATGCAAAGAATACTAGGCCTACAGCACCATATCTGTTTAATAGGAAAGGTTCTTGCACTGCTTTGGAGGTGTGCAAATCCTTGTAAATTTCATTCCGTTTTTCTGGCACCCACATTAGTTGGAGGCAATCGGATGAAGTCGCAACATTTATCTCAAAAAACGTTGTTCCAGGGGGAACTCCCCCATATTGGAGAGTAAAGTTGATCACGTTTATGTAGGCTGTTAAGGACCCTTTTTCGCATCGTTGTCACCCACCGAAACTTTTGAACAATTTCACCAAAGACACCATATTTTTTTTAATTATACCCACTGTCACCCAAAGACCCCTATTTTTTTGGGGGGGGGGGATTTTGAAAATTTCACACCCAAAGACCCTTTAATTTTATAGAACATTTTGCACAAAAATCTCACCAAAGGACCAATTTTGGAAAGTTTTTGCAACATCGTACACTCAGACATTTTAAAGCAATTTGTTCGTCTGTCGCCTCAAAATACATTATTTTTGTCAGCGTGTCCAACGTTTGCCCCTGGGTTTGGAAGCGCCGAGCCTTACACCATATCAATTTCAATATGTGAGTGCACCCCCCCGGTCCAAAACAACAGATCGCTGCTGGCCTTTCAGTACATCCATCCAATCACATTTGGAATTCACTTGGAGCTGTTACAATCCATCCATGGCCGCCGCCGTGTGGAGACCTGGCGGTCTTGTGCTTGAAGTGATTACAGTTGCACTATTATGATGTACGCTGGTAGTTGGCCCTACAGGACTTGTTTTACGTAAGGGCCCCATGGCAAGGAAGAAGTTTGACAGGATCAAAATACATCCAGAACTAAACATGGTGGACACGAAGTCATTGATCCATGTAAGTAGAGGGAGGATTGTAACATTATTGGACCCTGCCCATAAATGACATACGAAGGCTTAGAGAATGTGGTATCATTATCTAGTAGCCACAATGCAAACCTTTCTCGCTGCCTTGAAAGCAAAACATAAAGCCCTGAAGTATCCACAGTCCCTAAAAAGTTGTGTTCCAATAGCCTTGTGACATTGAGTAACTGTTATAGAGGCATTCCGGTCAGAAATAGACATTTATTGAAATCCATACAGTCTTTCAAGCAGCTGATGTACCCAGGACGGCTAGCGAAATTTGTAACCCCCTCTACACATCTCAAGTACAAAAGGTTGGAGTGATTAAATATGTGACAGACTGACAGAAACCCCTGAAACGTGATTCTAAGTGCCGGCCAAAGTGGTGCCTTAAGAGAGGGGCCAAAAAACAAAGTTGTACAGGGTCAAATTTGTAAATGGATCCAATCATGTTGAAAAGCACACCTAGTTATGTGTCTAAACATAAGGATTCAGAAAAGGTATAGTTGTAATATGTACAGCCTAAAGATTTCGAGTTATGCTTAAAATTATCAAAATCATAAAAAGGGTCCAATTTCAGTTGTACAGGGGTCAAATTTAAAATGCCTCCGATGGATAAAAAACATGGTGCAAATTATTGGTGGAGCTAACTAGGGATAAGATTAAGGAATAGTTGGAGTGTCTCAAAATGATTCTTAAGAAAGTAGCGGTGGTAACAAGGTCAAGGCCCCATTGAATGCAATGGACGCTGACCTTATGTGTCCCCTACATCGGAAAACAAGCATTTAATACAGTCAAAACTAATTCAGTATTTAATCCTGATGAACTCACCAATAATTTGCCACCATTTGTTTACCAAATCGGACGCAATTTTAAACAATTTTGACACAATGTAAAACTGAAATTGACACTTATTATTGATTTTTGCTGTTTTTAGCCTATAACTCTGAAACTAGGCCTGTACATATTACAAACGATACCTTTCTGAATCCTTATGGTAGACACATAACATTGGTGTGCTTTTCAACATGATTGATTTCAATTACAAATTTGACCCCTGTAACCAAACTTTGTTTGGCCCCCTCCCCTTAAGGCACAATTGTGGAACTTAAGAATCACGTTTCAGGGGGTCGTCAGTCTGTCAACATATTAATCACTCAAACCTTTTGTAAATTAGGATGTTTACAAATGGTGTGCTAGCTCCAGGGCTAAGGCCAATACCATGCATCGGTATCCGGGGACGCGATTTATTTAGTAGTTTCCTAAAAAAAAAAAATTTGTGCAATTACAGAAAGTGAAGCATAGGTGCATGCACGGATTAGTCTTCACCCAACTTATAGATTAACTCTGAAATTCTTGTTGTAAATTCATAGAATGGTGATTCCCAATGTTGCAAATAGACACGTCACACGTCCATATATAATCTTAGCATTATTGAGTTCTTTCCCCCACTAGTCAACTTAAAGGCTGCTCAGATTTCCAAGGGAGGGCGCCTCAATTTTCAAACAAATCGTCGTGCTTGCATGGACATAATGCTTGGACTTATATGAATATCTTAGTTCAGATTTCAAATTGAAGTCTTCATATAGAAAATCAAACTTGTATAAAAACATGTCCGATATCTGCAACTTTGGCACCCATGAGCTTTTAGGTGACTGTTTTTATTTCCCTGACTATTTCTCAATTAAATAGACCAAAAAAACAATATTTCAAATCTCTGAGTCAAGCCTTTGTTACGAAATTTGCCTAAGGACTTGAACCATCATCTCTTAAGGGACCCTTCTTAGGCTACTTATAAACTTGTTGGTTGGGGCTGCAACCCTGGACTCTTTTTTATTATTATTCTAGGGGATGTATCACACCCCAATGCACCAATGTTGCTGATGCATGGAGGATACTGTGATTTTCCATTTCTGATTTCATTATTGTCTCCGCCAAATCACAAAATATTATATTAATTAACAAAGTTCACAGTCTAAAAATGGGCCCAAAGCATACAAAAATAACAACTTAAAGACGTCTGTTGGGCTTGTGTGTTACTCTGGTGTTTGACCACTCTCGAAGAGTTCCTATGTACACCCTCTTCCAAGTTTAGTTGCATGTAACAAATCTATTTTTATTTTTGGCCTTAGGGTTAGTCGTATTCTGCTAGTGTTGAGCCATAAATAAAAATGATTTGTTCATGTACAAGTTTAAAGGGGCTTGGTACCATATGGAACTCTTCAAACTTCTCACAACTCATGCATAAGCACAGACTTGATGTTTGGCAGGACACCATTTCTGTGCTATGTGAATAGGGCAGTGGGCGAGTGGATACTCAACAACTTAATCGATTGTTAAACCATCGCATGTAAATGCATTACCCTCTTAATGAGGACTTCTTTTGAATTGGTCATTGAAGCGATGTTGCGTAGTGCAAGTTTGGCAATTTATCGTAAAGCTGTCTGAGCTTGCATGCTGCTATTCTGCGCACGATCAGGGTAGCCCTGGTTTCAGATTATCTGCCTTAAATCTTCATGTGATCAGGTTCATTTGCAGAAACATGCCGTCGTGTGACAAAATTGGGGTGAGCCGACATGTTCCTTGCTTTCTATAGGGAATTAAAACATGTTCATTTGCTAAACTCTCCGAAGGTGTGATTACCAGAGCAAATAATTATGAAACAATGGCCTCAAGGCAGCAGAAAAAGAACTGCCATGTGTAGTACCCTACAATATCACTAAAAAAAACACTGCTGATTGACATCCAGAATGGAATCAGTAGAAGGCAGCTTCGCCACCAATTGACTAGCCCAAACAATGAGTTGACAAGCCAGCTTAAGACATCCCTAAGACACGAAAGTTCAAGGGAGTCCTTGACAAGTATGCTTAGGATTAGAGTCAGGACGTGATCTATTGCAAAAATCGGGATCACATTGCTATGAATTAAAAGGAATCAGGGTATGATGAAATGTCGAGGACAAGTCCAGAGTTAACGTATAAGTTGGAGGAACCTGATCAAAGACTAATCTTGCATGCCCCACTTTGCTTCACGTACGTACCAGCATAGAGGTTGTTGTAAGATTTTCTACGGATACCGACCTGTCAGGTATTAGCATCAGCTGATTGTAGACTGGATGGCAATTTCAATTAAATGTCGTTCTGACTCAAAACTGATCTAGGGCAAATGTGGGTCCAGGGATATAACGACGCCTAATGACCCACAAGGTCCTAGTTCGAGTACAGCTGAGGCATACTACTTGGGCAAGCACTTTACCTCGCTTGCCTCTCTCCACCCAGGTGCGAAATTCCGGGGAGCTGTTAGGAATAGTGTCCATTTAGCGCCCCAAAAGGGTATGAGTATGACTTGGGCATTGGTAAGGCAGCTGACATATTCTAGTGGCAGCGGAATAAATGTAAAGCGTGTGATACATTGTGGAAAAGGCGCTATTTAAATGTCGGACATTTATTGATCTAGCCACGTTACATCGAAGTCACAGCCATTGGAACAAAAAGCTTTCAGATCAGTGCTGGAGGGGCTTAGAGGAGGTACTCATTCCAATATGGGCATTTGTGACACATATGTCTGATTTCGAGGGAAGAGGGACAGAGGGGGAAAGTTAGGATATTGGGCTACTAAAGATGATACCACGTTCTTTGAAGACCTTCCATATCCACACGGGCATGGATATGATTGTAACAGCTCCAAGTGAAATTCCAATTGAGTGGATGGACATACATTTCAAGCACCATCTGTTGTTTGGGGGCATGCGATAGTTGTTTGGGGATGACATGTTCGTGTTGGGGGATGACCATGTCGTTTTGGGTATAAAAACTGCGATTGCACTTCCCAACCCAATGGGTTGCACGCAAAAATGGGACTGAATGTACCAAGCGATTTGCAAATTGTCCAACGGAGTGACACAGAATCAGCCTATCCATGCAGCTATTTTCCTAAGGATGAAGATCATTCAAAATAGGTTCAAGAAGAAACTTTCACAGATTAAGAGTCAGGCACAGATGATAAGTATATTAGTGTATTCTTCGCATCTACATTGGGAAGACAATACAGACCTATAAAGGACAAACTGAATCTGCTTTAATAATGTATGTATTGCATAATAGGGGAATATTGTAGCCAACTCCAAAATATCGTTTTATCACACTTTTGACATTGTATATTGAAAATGGCAACTTGTAGCAGTTAAGATGCCACAAGAGTTGTTAAGTAGAGTTTCTATTTAAGAGCATGTAAAATAGTAAGTTTAAGTGAAAACAGCATCATTTGGGTGCGGTTACTGGGTGCCTTATGGAGAGATGATGTACTTCTTGATCAGTACAAAAACCTTAAAATTAATGAGCACATTGCTCCAGTACACCGCAGTACAGGTACTGCATAATGTAAGCCTTACATGTTTATATAGAGGCTATAAAAAACTGTGGATTTTTTGTGAGTTGACACAACTTTTTACATAATATGTTGTAGAGCTGGCCTTTTCACCACCGTGTGAATATTTTATAGGGACAAAGTCCGATAAAGTAACTCAATAATCATGAATAAGGATTTCATTGAGGTAGAAAAAATGTCTCCCTTATGATATCTTTGGTTAAAAAATCACAATCCACATTTTTGGTGCATAATTCTAATGTATACAACCTTAAAACCCATCCAGCATGGTTAGATAATCCTGTAGACAATTTTATGCTTTAAAATGACACCAATAACAAGCTGACTAGAGGATGTCTTCAAACCCGTACCCATTAATAACACATCTGTCTTTGTCAAAGAAGCGGCCATTTTGCGCCGCCACTGGCTTTAGAGGCTACCGCAAAAACATGAATCACAGCATACAAGCGTCATTTGCAGCAACTGAAATCACACAGTATTATTAGTTAGGTGATCAAAACTGTCATATGCATTGTATATGGTATGACACACACATTGTCATGTGTTTAGAGAAATGGCAAAATTGCGTTTTTGTGATTAAAGACCACATTCATTCCTAGACATAATTTTTAGTTAAAACTGGCATGATCCGGTGCTTTTCACCACAAAATAATATTATATGAGGGCAATTATTGAAAGTCTTGTGGATCCAATTATGAAGAACAATTGATATATGGGGGAGAACGTTTTTCCAGTACCGCATATTTTTTTTGAAAACAAACAGGCAAAAATATGCCTTTTTGGCCCCAAACGGTATGTAGATAACATTGAAACCCACAAAAGTTCCGGTATCATCGTGTAAGATAATTATCTTTAATATGAACAGAACCAAGGCCGGTGATTGGACAGGCTCACATAGGATATTCCCTCAAAATACTGTCGTTAGCCAAAACAGCGGCCATGTGGACCCGCCATCTTGGATTTCGAGGTTACCGCAAAAAATTTAATTAGCAACACCTCTGAATTATTGTGTATTATCATATACAACTACCAAAAAACCTCAAGGTTCCTCACATGCTGTCTCGGCTGTGCTTATTGTAGTGAGTGATCTGGCAAGTAACTTGCTTATTTTTTTAGTTTGGCCCTCCACTTATAAGTAGAGAAGACGAATACATGACGACATGAGAATACAGATTTGAGTATGCGCTGGTTCGAATCTATGCGAACCTTTTCACGATAATAATATAAATTTTTAAATACGATATAACAAAACTATAAGTGAGGATGATAAACCCCAAAAACTACCTGAGCGCGCACACAGAATCGACTGCTGTTACCCCTACACTCTGTGACTGCAAACAATTTCTATTGATTGAATAGGAGGCCTTGAGGTCGAGCCCCGACGCTGGTCAACATGCTAGTGTTCTTTAGCAGCATACGTAGGTGTAAATTGGAAGTAGGAGGGAGAAGCTGTTAGGGGGAGCGGGGGCGAGGGGGTACCTTCTTGCGGGTTTGTAATAGTCTGCTTAATTTTCTATGTGAAAATATCCGTTTTGACAGCGGGATGATATAAATGAACACGCTTCGCTTCATTTTTTTACATGCGGGGAAATGTACGGCAACGTCAAGCAGACAGTGAGTACATCTCAAATAATCAAAGAAAAGAAGCAATCAACAAGGGACACAAGTTTAGTTTTAGTAGAAACAGGACGCTACTATGTTTCCACAACCAAGATTATTGTAATTTGTCCCAATTTTTAGCCCGTTGACATTTAAAATTTCATTTTAGTTCATGTTTATCTTGGGTCGAACTGATACGATTACTGATACTTGGTCCGTCGGGCCATTAGTGGCCCGTTCTGATTTCGCTATAGATGAAATGGGGACAGACCGGACTTACGTTAGGTGCGTTTCAAAAATTTGTGATTGTTGTGATTTACACACTTGAACGTTATGATTGGCCTTAATGTGGGACCGAAGAAATATATTATAACATTTTTGAAGTAGTCAATTCACATTAAACGCATATGGTCGACTTATTTCTGAGAATAATTAGAATACGTTAACGGCATTTGTATTCATTTTAACTCACTCAAATTCTCCATTTACTCATCCAAATTTACTTTTAAACTTGTACTTTGATCAACTTGCTTGTTCTATACTTCCAATCAACTTTTTCATATATTCTACATCAGGAAAAAATAATTTCATGAGTAAACATACCTGGAGATCTTCATGCAAAAACTGATTTAGATTTGTTCTTCTGCGACACTATGGTCATCAAACTACGTGGGGTGATAAGTGCAAAACAACACGCGTACGTCCCATAGAAATTGAGGTTGAGATTTACGAATTTAGGGGGGTGATAATGCGTTAAATTTCACGCCTTCCAATAAAGGGCAGTCAACTTAAATGTATGAAATGAACGCGACCAGTATATTCTGTATGTATTTTTATGATTTGTTTTTTGTTATGTATATATATTGTTGAGAAAAAATGTTAAAAGATATTCAACGAATTCTATTATTTACTATCATGATAGTGGTATCTAAAGGACCAGTCCTAAACCAGGGCATGGGTCTGGATATTATAAGAAGAGCTTTTCGAAGCACTTACAGGGTGGTCCAAAGTAAATGGATTGCTTCACCCACTTGCTAGCCACGAGGAAAAAACATCCCATTAAAGCCACATGAAAAAAGTTCGTTCAATTTCAGCAAATGTTCGGACAAATCCTTAGGGTCTCAACACGTATGCACTGCCATTTTGACCGCCCGTGTTTGGTGTTTGCAAGTTAAGTTGGGCGGGGGACCCAGGCTAGGGCCAAAGATCGTGCATAATCAATGAACAGTCGGTGGCGTGTGCAAGACATCTCCCAATGGGTGCTGCTTCAACCAGGCGTGACAGCAGAAAAAGTCAAAATTTCGAACGGTTGAATCTATGCATAATGAATGAGCAGACGGATCCCGTGTTAGTTGTAGCAGCTTACAGCACTTGCGCGCGGCACTGCGGGGGGATGCGTCTAGTCTATATAACATCCTCCTTGGTAAATGTATTGCAGAAAGCATAATCATAATGGGTAGAGTCTTTGGAACTGATGTTGGGTTCCTAGGCGATATGTTTGGGCACGGGTGAAAAATGCTCGCTGCGTATGTTTGTGAGAAATTGCCAAACAGAAACAATGTTGGTCGGTTGTGTACTTAAGATATGATGAGAGAATAAACGTATACTAAAAGTCTAGAGGTATAGGTAGCGGGGAACATTTACCATTTGCAGGGGGAAGGTTTGTATGGGGGAATTTAAAGTACGTATAATTATAACTGGAAGCTATACTAAAATTTTGGCCATAAGGATTTTAAAAAAAGTATAGTCTGTGGGTTATGGCTTACTAGTTATAGGGCAATAAAGTTTCAAGGTTATCCTGGGTAACATTTTTAGAAGGTCGATTCTTTTCAAAATGGGCCCAAAAATTCTTCATTTAGTCTCAAAGGACTAGCAAATATAATACTTGCACTCATTTAACCATTTGGTTACGTAATTAAAATCGAGTTGAAATGTGGAGTGTCTTATAGCGGTTAGCACGCTTACCTCGGAGCAAAGGGTCCTCGGTTCTAATTTCAGTGGGACCACTTGCTGGATTATTTAATTCTGGAAACTCAATTGGTGATTAATTTGTAACAGATATGATTAAACATGAATACCACTCTCTCCATGATTCATTTGGAAATGGGCAAAGGAACCATGAAAAGCTTGCACTTCCCATTCGTTGTGGTCGGTGTAGTTGTTGAATGTTTTTTGCAATATGGCGCTGTTTAGATGCGCCTCCAAGTTGCACGGTATTTCTGTCTAGTATTATGAATTTGTAACGTCTCTAGAAGTGGCTACAGAGATAAATAAACCTTAATTATTTTTCCGTGAAAGTAGTATTGTACCATATAAAGGTTAAACCTTCAGAATTTGCCTTAAAATGTCAACGTATGGAAAATATTTGAGGATGCATTAGAAGGAAGAAAGTTCGAAATATTACTCGCCAAACTCTAGCGATCAAAGGCCAAAAGATAGAAAAAACTGGATAACTGGAACAATGCGAGTAAATCTCAATTTCTCAATTAATTCCGATATTGACGGGGAATTAAATTAGCCATCAATGATATTTGCTACACAGATCCTTACGATTTTGCGCATGTGGGGACATTTTGCAGCTTCTATACATGTTGTAAATACCAAATCCAATGATTCAACAACATGGCTGCTTCAAATATTCTGGCCCGTCACGCAAACTTAGTTGTCGTATATATCGATACGGCTAATATGTTCGGGGAATTTCCCCACACAGTTTTGTAAGTTCTATTCCAGAGGATTTATTACCTTGTGCTGCCGTGGGTAGGGTCCCAGATAGCAAGGCGACGTCGGGTGAACGTCACCATTGGTCGGCACGGTCCGCGGTCGTTATTCGACCACCATCCAACGTTAATATGACGTTTTTTTACCAACAAAATCCGATGGTTGTTTTTTGACATGATACGACGTTAAAGTGACGTTGGCATCCGACTAATGTACGGGGCAATACAACGTCGGAAACAACGTTGGGCCAAAGCGTCTTCGAGGAGATTAGAGCGCAAGTGGCGCAAGGAAGGTTGTGTGTATGATCATTCCACCTATTTAAATCAGGTCGCCATGTAAATGATCTTATACTTCATGCGAAAAGGACTAATCTTCAAATCCAGGTAGTTCTGAGTACCAGCCAAGCGATCTCTTCGTACAGTGAAGAGTTTATAAATAGGTCTGGTAATCGTTTACCGTCCATGAATTCTATTGACCGTGCCAAGAAGTTTGTATGTTCTTTTCTTTAAGTCAAAAGTTGACAGAATTAGTGCTGATTTGCTACTGGGCAATGATACCTTTAAAAATTCCTATATATGATGAGAAACCACAGCTTTGTGGAATGATTCAATCCTGCATCTGTTGATGAGGTGAAAGGTATGAGTAAATCTCCAAAAAGATTGGTGATTCTGGGACCCCTTTGCCACTGGATTGAAGCAGACATCGCTGTGGTTTCTCAGTTGTTACTCGCATTGTTAATACTTCTTTGAATGATGGTGTATTCCAAGTGCCTAAGGACGCATTGTCACTCCTATTTGAGGAGAAAGAAACAGAATCTTGGATGTTAATGTTTAAATAAATTAACGCCCAGTATAAATATCAAGTCCTAGCCAAGTAACCGATGCATTGTTGCATTCTAGATTTAATGACCATCTGTCTCAGCATGAGCTCTATGAGGAATTCCAATCTGCGTACCGGAAAGGTCACAGTACAGAGGACTGCCTTCCTGAAAGGAAAGTAAAAAAGCTGATATTCGTTGTGATCTTGTAGTAACAAAGTGTTCTTATGGGCCATGCTTGCACTTGACAGCGGCCTGATGATACTATTCACCATTGAAATCCTCAAACGCCTTATACCACTTTTGGTCTATCTGGTGCACCTCTAAACTGGTTCAGATCCTATAGACATCTCGCTCTAGCCGTGTATGCATCGCAAACACCTTTTCTCTGATGATTTGAACTTAGTTGTGGTACGCCACAAGGCTCAATAATGGGACCCTTCTGTTCACATCCTACATTTATCCTATTGGCAAGATCATTCGTAAACTTGGGACTTTCTTTTACATATATGCGACGGATACCCAGGATCTATACTCTCATTGACCCCAAAGCAATCAGGTGACTCTGCGTGTGCTATGGAGACGTCTTCAAAATTGTATTAAGGATATAAGCAATTGGATGGCAGCAAATCACCTTAAATTAAACATGGAATAAGACAGGATTTGATGTCTTTGGTTCATCGCAAACACAGCAATTGTTCCCGATCTATTGCTCTTAAGTGAAATGCTCTCATTAAACAACAACCACTGTTCGAAATCTTGGTGTACACTTGGTTCTACATTATCAATGAATGCTCAGATTTCTAGGACTCTGTCAAACACTTAATTTTCACATCTGAGAAATATTGCTCGGATACGGCGTTTCCTGGACTAAGGAATCATGTCATCACATTATCCGGGCCTTGAACTATCCCGCCTTGAATTTGTAACTCTCTCCTTGCTGGCAATACAAATAGCAATTTCTCCAAACGTCAAAGCATTCAGAACAAGGCAGTTCGTCTAATTAATGGCATAAATCGACGCGAACACAATTAAAACTTTTCTGCGATTCCATGGTTGCAGTTAGGGAGAGAGTCAACTTCGAGTAGGCCACAATCATTACCAAATGTTACTTAATGGTTTTTCTCCAGCATATCTGCAAAACGTAAAATTCACAGTATTAATACTCCAGGCTCCATGCAAACTGCCGGTATGCTGCTGATAGCTACAAGACTAAAAATCCCTTCACAAGGAGATCTATTGGCGTGTGAACTGCCTTTACAACATTACGGCCCACGTATTTGGAATTCATTACTCGTGATATCAGGGAAGCACCCTCACTGAGTATTTCAAAAAACATTCTCAAATCTTATTATAGTCCCAATTAATTTCTGGTTCTTTGTTGGTAATACCTTTCCCCCTTTTTACCTGCCTTTGGTAGTTGTATGTTCATAGCGCCTAGAGCTTTATGAAAAGGCCGCTATTTACAAATCTATGTATGCCGCGTGGTATGTATGTATTATGTATGTTGTGCAGAAAGAAAACGCTGGAAGTTGGTCGTCATATGGTCCAACGTCGGCAATGGTCGGCAAGGTCGCGGTCGGCAAGACAACGTCTAGCCAACGTAAGGGTGATGTCGAAACTGATCATGAAGTTACTTTAAAATAGGTTGACAGATGGGGTGGCAAAGCAACGTTGGTCCAACGTAGGATACGACGAGGAATATGGAATGTGAACTTAGAAGTTGTCATGGAAAATGAAAATAATTTACATGTATAGGTAAATTTGATTTAAAAAGAGTTGTTTGAAATTTTGGATCATAAGGTTCTAAAATGATTTTCATTTGTTTGGGGATGTCGGCACTAAGACAATGTCAGCCCAACGTTGGCACAACGTTGCGAATTGGGGCGTGGTCTTGACCGACCTCCTTTTCTTACTAAATTTTATTTTTTTACCATTTTAATCTTCTTCCTGGGTTAAAATTTAAGTTGTTTATTTAGTGGATGGAATTAATTGCATTTTGCAGCAAGGGAGAAAATAGCATTTGCGCTTCGAATGAGAAGCATGCAGGCACAAGTAACAATTTTCACCGGTTGACCACCATAGATAAATTCATCTTGTCAGGAATAGATTCGTTTACATTAGGTCGAACGTGTTCAGTGCACGCGTCAACTTCAAAGTTGATTGAAACAAGCTAATCATTCTGTATATTCCTTATTATTAATATGGAGGAATAAATTCCTTTAATAGGAAACAGAAGACAACCTGCCGCAAGATTTTGATAAAATTGGCACAATTTTAAAAGACAAAGCAAAATTACTAATTCTTGACTCGACACAGGCCCAACTATAAGGCAACGTTGGCGCAACCTATTTCTGACGATGGATCAACGTTATGCCAACGTCAACTTTGTAGGTGGACCACGGAGGCTCCCACTGGCCAAAATGACGTTTGGTCAGAAGTCTTTTGCATGTTGGTCCAAAGTCCGGGGACACTACGTTGCGCAACGTTGGCCCAACGTAGTCTTGCTATATGGGGGGAAGAATGGTCCTAAAATTGACTAGGTACGTTCTTCCGTGGATCTCAAGATGTTGGCCATCATATAAGTCATGCACTAAAGATCTGGTGCGTCAGAGGGGTCAGGTTACGGGAAACTCTCCTAAACTGGCTTGTTCACTGCAGCCTCTTAAGTTAGTGCCTGTTTAACATACAGTGC